>JAQZBX010006011.1:40610-54624 GCA_029593785.1 Cabassous unicinctus
TTTTTAGAAAATAACGGACCCAAAAGAATCTAATACAAAAATAATTTCTATGTTTTCCCTGTCTTATGGTGTCAGCTATATGTTAGATATCTTATTGGATCACTACTCTTTGAAGAGCTTGGAATTGTACTAGAGGCCTTATATATTCAAGGCAGATATTCCTCCACTGAGCTACCATTCTAATTGGGTCAGTTAGCTCTTCAGAAAGCTATTCAGTCACTTTCCCCCAAGCATGTTTTACTCCCCTAGGGCAGCAGTATTCTGCAGGTTGTATGAATAAATGCCCCCTCCCTTCTCCTGGTCAGGTTGAGTTCCATTTTGAAATTCGAATGGGACCTTGATGACTAAGTACACAGAACCAAAATGATTTTCATGGCTCTTCTATACCAACCCCTCCTCCCAGGGGACCCTAAATACGCTCTTGAAAACTTAAGTGCTTCCCACTGCCTGACTACCTTAGGGGATTTGAAATTCTGATAGTCTTCAGTGTGGAACCGTTAAATTGGCTGACTCTACCCTCTCTCAAGCCAACCCTCTCTATCCCAAGGCAGTTAGGTAAATCAGGCTTCCTCAGCAAGTACACCTCTCCCATGAGTCTGGGGCCACTTTGAGCCAGCTGGTGTGCTCCCCAAAGCTTTAAGGGGATACAGGTTATCAAACCCACAGAGAGGAAACCCCTCTCCATGCTTTGCCAGAACCCTCCCACTCTTGGAGAATCTTCCTTCTCACTGGGTGGCTGCGGGGAGTCGGAACTCACCCTGGCCTCCTGCAATGAGGGTGGAACTTAGCCATCCATGTTTTCCAGGAAAGGGGCTAAACACTCATCCTTTTTTCTTGAGCAATCTATCTATTTGTGCAGCTCCCTCCAGATTGATATGCAAAGGCACCTGCTACATGGTCTCCCAGAACAGCTCACTTGGGCAGGATCATGTCCCCACTCAGCTGTCTTTTGTGAGAGAGATGGTGAGTGTCCACTTAAACTGACATATACCTCATTTTTTATACAGAAATTCATTCAAAATGGATCATAGAAATATACACAAAATATAAATCATAAAATATACAGAGTAAAATATGGGAGAAATCTCCATGGCTTTCCACTTGTAAAGAATTGTTAGGAATGATATGAGAATGTGATCCTTAAACAATAATGTAAGTGATAAACTGAACTTTATCCAAATGAAAAGCTGTGCAGTAAGAATTAGATGTTAATATATTGAATAACAAGTTGCAATCAGGGAAGAAATATTTGTAACTCATATAGGTATTGAAGAATCTTCAGAAGATATAGTAGTATCTCAAAACTCCATAAATTGGACAGCCCAATAAAAAGTTAACAAATGCTTTGAGCAAATATTTTGTCAGCTAAGATAGATGCATTGAAAATAAGTACATGAAAAGATGTTACACATCATTAATCATTTGATGAAAACATATTAAAAGCACAAATGTACTACATTCACAATGCAATGAGATACAGGCCATTATGTATCTTCCCATAACCTACAAAATTGGGTGGGAGACAGTGTAATTTACTATGTAAGCTATAATCCATGCTTAGTGGCAATTGCTCCAAATTGCATTCATCAATTTTAATCAATGTAGCACACTAATAAAGGATTTTGTTAATGTGGAAAATGTGGGAGGTGTAGGGAATGGGGCATATGGGAATACCCTTTATTTTTTAAGTAACATTTATGTAATCTAAGTATGTTTAAAAAAATAAAAATATATTTTAAAAAAAGCACAAAGATACTGCTACATACTCACTCAAATAGCTAAAAAGAAAGACTGACCCCATCAATTGCTGGTGAATATATGGCATCACAGGACTTTCATACATTGCTCTAGGAGATGCAAAATGGCACAACTAATCTTGAAAAAATTTTAGAAATTTCTTAAAAATATTAAATACACATTTTCCCAATGACCAGCAATTCCACTGCTGTGTATTTACCCAAGCTGATGAAACCATTTGTCCCTATAAAGGTTGGTACATAAATGATTTATTAAAGCAGTTTTATTAGAAATAGCCAAAAACAGACACAACAAAATTTCCCTTATTGATGACTGGTTGAAAAAAATTGTAGAATTTTGAAACATTGGAATACTCTTCTGCAAAGAAAAGGAAAAAACTTTTAATATATGCATGATATGAATGAATCTCAGAATTTGTAATTTGAGTGAAAAAATCCAAATCTTTACCATTCAGTATTTCAAAATATGCAATTCTTGGGAAACAGATGTTGCTCAAGTGATTGGGCTTCTGTCTAACATATAGGAGGTCTAGTGTTCAATTCCCAGGGCCTCTTGTTGAAACGCAAGCTGCCCTATGCAGCAAGCTGGCCTGACAATAGAGCTGGCCCACAGGGAGTGCTGGCCTGTACAAGAGTGCTGGGCCCCATGAAGAGCTGCTGCAACAAGATGATGCAACAAAAAGACACAGAGGAGAGACAATAAGAGACACAGCAGACCAGGGACCTGAGGTGGAGCAAGAGATTGAGTGCCTTTATCCCATTCTGGAAGGTCCCAGGATCAGTTCCCGGTGCTAATGAAGGAGAAGAGAAGCATACAGAGAAGAATACACAGAGAGCAGACAGCAAGTGCAAAACAATGATGGGGGCAGGGAGAGGAGTAAATAAATAAACATTAATCTTTAAAAAATATAATTTCATTTACCAAAACTCTAGATAATGAAAATTAATCCAATATACGAGAAAGCAGATCAAGGTTTTCCTGGGTATAGGCAGAGAGGTAGTATTGGGGTTTCAATCATGTCCCCCACAAAAAGCATGTTAAGGTCCCAACCCTTTGACCTATGGATGTAAATCCATTTGTAAATAGGACCATTGAATATGTTAAAGTGTGCCCAAATTTAATGGGGTGGACCTAAATCCAATATGGTTCAAATCCTTATAAGGAAAGGAATTTGGACAAAGTAAGAGAATCCAAGAGAGAAGTTAGTAGCTTGAATTCAATGCAACTCAGAAGAGAATGAAGACACTGCCATCTGCAATAACTGATGATGGAAAATCCAAGGAGTTTCAAAGATTGGTGACCAGACAAAACATACCAGTCCCTGGAGAAAGCAAGCCTTCTAGACTCTGAAACTCTGAGCCAATAAGTTCCTGTGGCTAAACCAACTCATTGTATGGTATTTGCTTTAGCAGAAAGAAAATATAGGAAGCTAAAATAGGCAAGAAATTCAAACTACAAAATGGAGAGTTAGGAAAATTTGGGGGTGATGTATCTGTTCATTTTCTTCATTGTGATGATGGTTTTACATGTATGTACATAGGTCCAAACTTTTCACTTTGTGTATATTAATTATGTACATTGCTTTTGTGTTTGAATGGAAAATTCAATACAGTTATTAAAAATACATATATTTGATGGGAGTGGATTTTGTTGAGTGGTAGAGCACTGGTTTCCCATATAAGAAGTCCCAGGATAAATACCTGGCCCTGGTGCCTCAAAACAAAACAAAACAAAACAAAACAAAAACAGAAAACCCCAAAAACTGATCTTGTTAACACTTATATGGTTGTTTTGGGAATTTGAAATTTAGAAAGGAATCTAATGCTTATCATCAAGTTTATTTCTTCTGGAAAGCATTTAAACTGTCTCTAGAAACTGCAAATTTGACACCTTTCCTGTTTTTGAAAGATTACAATGTCATCTCATTTCTGGAAATAGAGCTATGTAACACATGCAACAAAAGATATTGGAAGGGGATTCTGGAAAAGAAGAACGATAAGAAGAAAAACCAACTCTCAATAGAACAATATGAATTTAGGAATTGGTGTTGTAGATTAGGCACCTGAATATATTTATAAGAATCTTGGTGTGTGTGTTTGTGGAGGGAGGATGGTCATAGGTATAAGCAGCTAATACAGGTTAACATGAATTAAATCCAGTCACCATCAGATGTTATTTCAAAGTGGATGAGCATTCAAACATTGTGTTTTGATATCCTTCATTCTAAAGTGCTAGAATCCTTCATTTACCCAATGTTAACTTAAATTTCAAAGCCTGGGAAAATGTACTAACTTTAAAATTGCCTGTTCTGTTTTTCAGTTACAAAAGACTCAGCAGTCCTGCTTCAGTGTTTCCTCGATATTTGAGCTAGTTTCTAATCTCTAGAAGTCTTGGTATTCTTATCTGCATAATAGAACAATAAAACTCATTTCAAAATATGCATTATGGTCATGAATAAATGATGTCTGAACTTTGGCACTCAATAATTGCTCAACAAATAGTTATTATTATTATTATCTTGAACTATAAGGCATTATAATAAATGCAATAAAATTTTGTGAAGAAAATTGTAATGTATAGTTTTGTTTATGGTAAAGACATATTAGTAACTGGGCTTCAGTGTGCACATTTGGGACCAAGTCTATTTAACTGTGAATATGCAGTGACAGGGAGAAACAAATTGAAGGCTAAGAGAATAAAAGTTTTGGCATACTTGAAGGCTGATTTCCTCTAACATTTCTCCTATTTTTCACTTAATGAATTCTCTTTTCCAAACCTGATATGCATATGAGGGGAAATGTTTATTCACTTTTCTCTTCTCTTCTCTTCTCTTCTCTTCTCGTCTCTTCTCGTCTCTTCTCTTCTTTCTCTCCTCTTACCATTTAATTCTGCTAAAGTTGCCAAAGGTAATGTGCCAGAAATGGGTTGGCTTTTACAATGTGGAATTATTACCTTACAAGATTACAGTTTTGAGGAAATGAAATATCCAAATCAAGACATCATCAGGCAATGCATTCTCTCTGAAGATCAGCTGCCAGCAATCCTGGACTCCTCTGGCATACAGCAAGGCACATGGTAGCAACTGCTGGTCTATCCCTTATCTTCCGGGTTTAGGTGATTTCAGCTTCTGGCTTCCAAGGCTTTCTCTCTTTCTTTCTCTGTTTCATTCTCTTATAAATGACTCCAGCAAGAGGATTTAGACCATCCTGGGCAATGCTTTACTGAAGTAACCTGATCAAAAGGACCTTAACTTAAGTAACCTAATCAAAAGATCCTGTTTACAATAAGTTTACACCCACAGGAATGGGTTAGCTTTAACAACATGATTTTCTGAGGTCTATTCAGTTTCAAAACATCACACTCCACCCTCTGGGCAAGTGAAAGACATGCTCTTTCCAAATGCAAAATACATGCATTCCATCACAATACCCTAAAGTATTAAATCATTTTAGTAACCATATTAAGGACAAAGTCTCATCAAAATTGGTTATGGGAGTGGTTTGTCTTGGATCAATATTCCCCTTCTGCTTTGGGCCTCTGAAACTTAGAATAAGTTATCTGCTCTAATATACAAAGAAGGAGCATTCATAAGTTAAAGGTTCCCATTGCCATAGGGAGAAAGTGGAAGGAAAACAGAGATCACAATCTCCAAACATTTCTGAGACCCTGAAGAGCATACTTCTTTACATTTAAAGTTTGAAAAGTCATCTATAGAATGATACTTTGTCCTCTGGCTTTGAAGGAGTGCTTTCACAACAGGTCTGCTCTCCCAAAACACTGGGGTGAGGACTCTAATATCTCCAAGCATTTTGTTAATGACCATGCCTTCATCAAGGATAGGGATGGTACAGCCAAATGCTAGGCTAAAACCTCCTAAAACATCTGGGTGGCTGCCAGCTTCTCCACAACCCCCCAGGCATTAGAGAACATTGGGTGATAATGCTCTTCCTGAACAATGGGGCAGAAAGTAGGGCCTCTCCAAGTTCTGAGACATATTCACCCTTTTCACATAAAAGGTAAGTCCTCTACCTTGGCCTGAGAAGTTTTCAGTACAGACCTCAGCTTTCATGGTTCTGCCTATGAAGTCATTTTACCTTCTATCTATCCCTTTTACTCCAGGATGGAAGTGGTTCATTCATATGGATCTTGCAAAAAATGGTCAATTGCATGTAGCACACATGGGTCCTAACCATCAAACAAGGGATTTTTCCACAAATTCTTTCTGGATAAGTGACCTGCACTGAAATTGCTGACTAGTTCCATGTTCAGTTAAATCCTCACATGAGACACTATTCTCTGGGAACTTACTTTCTGGGAGATCAGAATTTTCCAAATCATCATTTTCTCATTTCTATGTTCCCAGGAGTTCAGTTCTCCTTATCCATTTCCTCTCACATTTTACTATAAGCTGCAAATAAAACCAGGCTTCACTGTTCACATTTAGTTTGGAAATGTCTTCAGCAAAATATCCAGGCTTGTCACTTTTAAATTCTGTCTCCATCTCACATCAGAACACAATTTTTCCATGTTCTCTGCCTCATGATAGCAAGAATCACCTTTCTTCCATTTTACGGTGAACCATTTGTCATTTCTAAGCCCTCATTAGAAGTAACTTTGGCATCTGTATTTCTACCAGTAGTCTCTTCAAAGCAATCTAGAAATTTTCTATCAACCACCTAACAATTCTTCCTGTCTCCAGTCATTAACCAATTTTAAAATCTTCTTAACATTTTTGTTATATGCAATAGCAGCAACCCACTCCTGGCACCAAAATCTATTTTAGACTGATAAATATTCCAAAGGTGCTATACCAGAAATGGGTTGAATTTTACAATGGGAATTTATTAGCTTATAAGCCTTCAGTCTGAGTCCATGAAAATGTCCAAATTGTGTAATCATCAGGCAATACTTTCTCCCTGAAGATTGACTACTGGTGATCCTGGACATGTCTTTCACATAACAAGGCACATGGAGGTGACTACATGTCTCTCCCTTCTTTCCAGGTTTCATTATTTTAGCTGAATCACTTTTCATCATTTTCTCTCTGAATTTCATTCTGTTATAAAGAACTCCAATATGATGATTAATACCCAATTTGGCAAGACCTTAGTGAAATAACCTGATCAAAAGACCCTTAACTTAAGTATTCTAATCAAAAGGCCCTACATACAATAAGTTTCCAACCACAGAAATGGATTAGTTTAACAACGTGATTTTCTTGGGCCTATTCCATTTCAATCTATTCATCTTTCTTTTCTCAAGCATATATTTCAACAAAGTTAGTCACTGGAAATAAATAACTGGGTTACAGTTGATTTTTCATGTTACTGATTTTATTGCTCCCTCTACCTTTACACACCTAGATTACTCTTGAAAATTATCCTTATTGGACGGTAAATCCTTGGTTTACAAAACATGATTTTAAGCTTTTGAAATTTTATTTTCTATATAGGAGTCAAGGTTATTGGACAATGTTCTTAACAACTGTTAGAAACATAATTTGATAACAGTAATATTTTAATAATAATGCCAGGCATTAATTTTTCTATGTTTAATAATGCAATAGTCATTTATTGTTGTGAACTTGCAACCATATTGTGACAAAGTCCAGAAAGGTTTCCCAATTTATGAAGGAGATAAATTAAATTCAGAAACAAATCATGTGGTACCCAAATTCACCCAGTGTGATATAATAAATAATAGAGTCCATGTAGTAACTCTTTCTCTGACCACAAATATTTCCCACATATGTTTTAGAAATTTTCTTTTTATTATACGGTGTCAGTCTCTTTAAGTATTTTAGAAAAAACATATATTGAATAATAGAATACAAAATTGAAGGCTACATTTCAAACAATTGAGGGTAAATTGATTTGAAAAATATAATAAATATAACACGTGGAGTCCAGGGCACAACCATCAAGGCACACTGTCTTGTATTTCTGTTAGTTTTAAATGCTGTTTTAATCTGTGGTTAACTTAAGAATATAAATTTAATTGAAATGTTTGTAGAATTAAATATACTTCTGTTATAAAATGTCAGCATATTACTGTCACAAATAAAGAAAAAGATAAGCAAGAAAAAATTAATCAAACCAATTGCAATTGCTTATTGCAGAGAGTTTTTTGTTCCCTTTAAGTATATAGGTATCATTACATCAATCTTTCATTTAATTTTCACCTAATGTTTAGATAACATATATTCCACTAGTGAACACAGTTACAACTTTACTTTTGTTTTTACATTGTTAAACAAACACTTTGCACAAATTATACTTGTATTATTAAAATTTTGAAGTTTGTAAGGATTAACAGCTACCTCTTTCCAAGTAATTAATCATATATTAAATTGGATTTGGGTAATGTTTGCTACCTAATAATGTTTTTAAATTATTTCAATTGGCTGAATAAATGCATGCACTTTTATTAATGTCAAGATTGAATGTAATGATCTGAAAGATTTATGGAAATTTTAATGATTTTTATTAAATATTAGATTTTCATTTTCTGAAACACTGGAGTCATGCCAAACATAGTTTCATGAAATGTATGTTATTATCAATATTATCCACATAGTTTTCTGACTTATGAATTTTGGCTTTTCAGATTACTGTTAGCCTTTTTTTTTTCTGTTATGCCTTTTTATTGCACTGGACCTTGGAAAAAAGAATAATGTAACTGTAATTTTTAATGACTTACCCAAAACAAACACATGGGCAATCTATTTTGTACCATTTTAATTTGTTACATTGCAATTTGGATGGGAAACTTTTTTATACTTCTATCTCATGCAGTCAACAAATTGACCTACCCAAGTATTTCTTCCTTAATTCCCTTTCTTTTTCTGACCCTTGCTACACATCCACAGTAATACCCAAACTAATGACTGACTTACTGGCAGAAAGGAAGATCATTTCATACAGTAACTGCATGACACAGCTGTTTATCATTCATTTCCTTGGAGTCATCAAGATCTTTATCCTCACAGGGATGGCTTATGATCACTATGTGACCAGGTGCAAGCCCCTGTACTACATCATCACCATGGGCAGATTATTGGGATCATGATAGCTTATCATGCTGGGTGATTCATACACTGCAAGTGAGTTACTTCTCACCATCTAGTTGCCTTTCTATGGTCCCAATGCGATAGATCACTAGTTCTAGTACTTTGTTGAAACTGGTCTGCATCAATACATACAGAATTGATCTACTGATAATTGTGAATGCAGGTTTGATTGTCTTGGTGTCTTACATGATTGTGATGGTATCTTATTTTCTGAAATTTTTCCCCATCAGTGCTTACCCTGAAGAAAGCCATAGCAAACAATCTTCTACTTGCAGTCCTTGCATTACAGTTGTGATCCTATATTTGTGCCTGGTCTCTTTATATTAGACCACAGAAAATTTTTCCAGAAGATGGAAGTGTTTGCTCTTCTCTACACTTTCATTGCGCCTTCCTGAGCCCACTTCTTAATACTCTGAGAAACATGAAGATGAATGCTTTGAGGAAAATGTCGTGTCATCAGTGGCTTTCCGAAGGGAAGTACCTTGCAGGAAAGGCATTTCTGAAATTCACTCTAGGCCTTTTAAAATACTGCCTATTTAAATTATGGCCCTAAAATTGATCTGGAATTATATACAAAGTAGAAATTTTCACATTGGCCCATGACTCTTTTTGACTGGAACCCTTTGATTATTTTTCAGTTGTTCTTTGTTCCTCTATTCTTCTCACATATCTGTTTCATGTCCTTATCTTTACTTTAACATAGAAAGTCATTTGTTCATCCAGTTATACACAGGCAAATCTAACCAGAAGCCATCTGGTAGAAGAGAAAAGCAATTTATAGGCTTTCTGTCCCAGGATTACACAACAAAACTTAGAAGAGTGAATTTTTGTTTCATGCCAACAAATAAATGAGTGGAACATATAAATTAATTGGCAACTGAGCATTCATAAACTCTCCTCTATACATATTTAATCTCCTTAATAAAACAATTACATAACCCCACTTCCACTAAACAAGATACTTCTACAGATATCTTCTGAAACTGACCATTAAAAGAAACACAGTATACTCAAACTCTTTGTAGACATCTCTGTATAAATTAATTAAAATATTGCTTGTTATTTTACTAGGTTACAATGCCACTTGAATAATTTATAGCTCAAGGATTAAATTTAAAATTAACTAAGAAAAAATATATTTTATATAAAATAATAAGAAAGTAAAATGTAATTCATTCATATAAACATATAAGTAATTATATTTGTATACTACATAACTCTAACAAGGAAAGAAAAATTATTACAAATTTAGCTACTTAAATTGGTCTTAAGGTTTTAGTTAATATTTATATCTTTATTTCTTCCACATTCCATTCCACCTTCCCTTTGCTCTCAGACTGACACTCAGTTATTAGGATTTATCAAGCAGTTGAACAAAATTTCATTTCTGAATTTCTCACTCCTCAATAGTCATACTATTATTGTTGCTTTATTTTTAAATTAACATTCAATTTTCATCATGGAAATTTTAAGAGATGAATAAGAGAATTCCCTTGTTTGAAAATATTGATCAAATCTGCCCTCATTGTTATAAAAAACAACATTATCTTGGTTGTCAGTATCAATCAGTTCATTCCCTTGTTTGTCTGTTGGCATAGTACAGACAGGAGCAGCCTATATTGACCAGGTGTCATTCTCAATTACCAATTCAATAAAATCATTGCTGTGATCCCTGATAAAAGCATAACCTCTTTGTAAATATCATCAGAAACCATCTGTGCTGAAAATGGTGAGAGGAAATATTCAGTAGATAGATTTTTAGCATAATAGTAAAAGGAGTTATTTGCATTACCATACCTTCATTCTCATAACTGTTTATTCTGCATATGAAAGTAGCAATATTACGTATTTGCCAATACTTCCTTAAAGATAAAGCCCCAGATTTTCAAGCCATTTGTTCTGAATTGGTGCTTGAATATTCAGCAAGACATTCCACTAATTTATCATACCAGCCACTACAGAGTAATGGGGTATATGGTAAGACCAGTGATTTCCTTGGGAATGTGTCCACCACCATATTTCTTTCACTTTGAAATAATATACTTGATCAGGCTCAGTGATGTCTGAATAACATGAATATTTGAGTGCCAAGAATTTCTATAAGTTCATGGATTACACTGTTACTTCAAGCATTATGAGAAGAAAGGGTAAATCAATCCACATATTAGCAGAAGTGTCTATTTATATGAGTACAAATTCTACCGCTTCATATTTGAAAATTTTCCATGTAATCAACTTGCCACCAAGTGGCTGAATACTCCCACTCAGAGATAATATATATTGGATACTCAACCTTGGTTTCCAAATTTTTCATATCTATATTTATCATTCTGCCTACACTTCTTATAATGTAACACTAACAGTTCCTAAACTTTGTTATCTATCATCTCTTCCTTTGTACCTGCATAGATCTTTTTTTAGATTTGTTTTTTAAAAAGTTTAGATTATATAAATATTACAATGAAAATATCAGGGTTTCCCATAGACCCCATCTCCTCCCCTCCCACACATTCCCCTATTAACATTTTTCTTTTCTGTGGTACATTTGTTACAATTGATGAACACATATTGGAACATTGCTACTAGCCATGGTCTATAGTTTACATTATGGTTTACACTTTACACTGCAGAATTTTATGTGTTTTAACAAAATGTATAATGGACTGTGTCTATCATTGCAATATCATGCAGAACAATTTCAAAGTCAAAAAGAATCTCCTTATTACACCTATTTTTCTTTCTCCCTCCCTTCAGAACCTCTTTTGAGCACTGCTTTTATATCATTGTTACAAGTTCTTCCATTACTCAAGTAAAAATAAGTCTACTTTAGCCCATAGTTGCATTCACTCTTATGTTTCTTCATTCTTCAATCTTGAGGATTGGAGGATGGTGATGTGTACTCTGCTTCTGACTGAGAGGGTACTTAGATCCCGTGGGGCAGAAGGATGGAACTGACTTGCTTGCAGTTGTACATACTCTTTTTTTTTGAGATGGGTGTTGTCCATCATCATCCTTTTGTTAGTTGTCCTGGGTTTGTCTGTTTGACTGGAAAGTAGGTGCTTGCTGTCACTCCTCTGAGATTCAGGGTTCAACACTTCACAGGAAGAGTCAGAAGATTTATATCTCTGGTATATATATTTAACAGGTAAGTGCTGATTATAGATTCAAATGAAACCAGCAGAACCATTTGAAGGGAAATATAAAGAGTTTAACTCTGAAACATTGGGGAGATAGGTTAAAATTTTAGCTTCCAGCTACTGACTCATCTTCAGCCTTTTAGTCTTCTGAGACCACATACATCTTGTAGCATAGCCAGGCTGTTCCCATAATATCTTATATAAATTACTGATCTACAGAGTCCATGAATATATTAATTGATTTTTTTATGTAAAGTTTGGAGGATTTTGTTACACAGGAATAATATTCACAACAATTTGGCACTCAGTAAGAGCAGCAATGAGATTAACAATGATGAGGGAATTGTTATCTTTATAATTATTTGTAATGCCTCATTCTTGCAAACATGGCATTTTATTATTGAACCATTGAGTAAAAATTTGGAAGCCTGAGATAAGAAGATGAATGACATCCTGAGAACATAAAATCTTGTCTATCATTATTGGGAAACTTCTCTGCAGTGAATACCCTTTGGTGGCCATTTGTAAGATTCAGATATTTTCCCTTGTCCAGTAAGTCCTTCCACACACTTGATTAACGCATGCCCTTACCACTTAAACTTCCACCCTATGTTACCAAATCCGTGACCACTCATTGAATTTATTGCCAAGTTTTTTCTATTTCCTTTCTGTTTTCTATGTTCCCTTGAAGGAAAAAGATTAGGGCCAGAGAAATTGAAAGAGGTAAGAAAAAAAAAAAAGGATAATGGTAATAATAATAAAAGTTAGAAGTGGGGCCATATAAGACTTAATAAAATGAATATTTAACTCATGTATGCAGTGTACAGTAATAGGAATAAAAAAGTGGACTTCTTACAATGAAATGGGACACCGAACAGAGAAAAATATATAGAATGATTTAAAAAGCCATAATGATGAGGTGAGAAAGAAACAGAAAAGATAGGACAGAAAGACAAAAGTTAATGAAAAAAAAAAAGAAGAAAGAATGGACAAGATAGAAATCAAAACCAGTAAAGTTGTGGACAATTAAAAAAAAGGTAGAATGTAGGAACCACAACAGAAAGCAGAAGATAGAAAAATGAAGGAAGGAAAAGAGATAGCATTGGTAGACAAAATCAGTATACACAGAAATTGGGAAATTAAGTAAAGAGAAGTACAGGAAAGAAGAAACAAGCTAATAGCACCTAATTTTAAAAAGGAAGAGGGGGTGAGGAAAGAGGAAAGGAAAACAAGAAACAAAACCAAAACAAAAAGCAAAAAAATAACCCCCAACAAACATACAAACCAGCAGTCAAACAAAGGTAAGGAAGAACAGTGTTCCTTATTGAGACCTTGTGGAGCCGTTCAGGCTGCCTGTATTCATCAATCAATTACCCTGCAGACTTCCCTCTGCAGGTTTTGAGGTTGGTTTTTGCGAGTAAACTAAGTTAATTTTTTTTTAAGTAAACACTTTTATTTTCTGGAAAAATAAGAGACCACAAAGAAGCTAGTACAAAAATAAAGTCTATGTTTTCCCTGTCCTACTGTACTAGCTGGATGTTAGATATCCCCGTGGATCACTACTCTTAGAGTAGCTGGGAATTGAACTAGGAACCTTATACATACAAAGCAGAAATTCTGCCACTCAAATACCTTTCTGATTGGGTTAGTTAGTGTAACCGTTGGGAAATTTGATGTAATTATGAATTCCAAAAATATAATTGGATCATGCCTGTAATCTGATCTGTTAATCTGGGCATGATTGAATTATGATTAGGGCATTGACTGGGCCATGTCAGTCAGTAGGCTGTTGAGCCCCACCCCCTGGTGGGTGGGGAATTGAATATAAAAGGCAAGGCCAAGAACAGAGTTGAAGCAGTCTTTTGAGAAGCAGCTTTGATGTTGGAAAGAAGGTCCCAGGAGAGGAGAAGCAAACCGTTCGCCTGATCGCCTACAGCTGACCTTGTGGAGGAAACAGGAGCTAAGCCGGGAGAGAAACGCAGCCCCGGGAAGAGAGGAACCCAAGAAGTCTGAACCCTGGGCAAATGTCGGCAGCTGTCTTGCTCCAGCA
>JAQZBX010006012.1:0-54522 GCA_029593785.1 Cabassous unicinctus
TTTTTTTTTTCATTTTACCGGGAGGTCCTGGGGTTCTAACCCAGGTCCCTCCATATGGGAGTCGGATGCCCAACTATTTGAGCCACATCCGCCCCTATATACCAGTGTTTTAAATGCAACTTTCCATTATCTTCTGGCTTGTATAATTATTGATGGCAAGTCTCTTACAATAAAAATGGTTTTTCTTCTCTTTATGAAATTTATTTTTCTCTGACTGCCTTTGTAATTGTATAATTATCTTTGTTTTAAAACAGTGAGTCTGATGAATCTCAAAGTATTTTGTGGTTGGTTGAGCTGTTTTTCTATTTTTCCTTCCTTTGGCATCACTGACATCTGTGGCCTTATGATTTGATGCTTTTCTCTATTTTTGGAAATGTCTTGGCCATTATCTCCTCAAATATTTCTTCTGATCCATTCCTTCTCTATTCTTGTTGCTGAAACCTACCTACATGTATACTAAACAGCTTGATATTGTCCCACAGCTCTTAGATAATTTTTTTTTACCACACTTTTTTTTGTTTAATTTTCTTTCTGTTCTGGATACTTCCTATTGGCTTAACTTCAAGTTCTCTCATTCTTTTTTCAGTTGTACTGATTCTACTGATGAATTTGTGAAGGATTTCTATTTTTCTGATAGTCTGAAATTTTGTTTCAAGCCTTTTCATTGAATACTACCTTATATTATCCATCTCTGATTCTGAACATGTTGTTCCCATACATCTGGACATGTTGTTTATCTCCTTGTGTAGATGTTTAGTGCTAGTAATTTTCAATGCTGCCTAGTTGAAGACCACTAGAAATACCTGTGGTTCAACAAGTTGACTTTATTATGCAATGCAGTGAAGAAGACCCCACACCATGAACAAAATGTGCAGTTTCTAATTAAGAGGATATTAGAAAGAACCTATGATAGGATTGAGGCCCTGGTTGGATAATTAGAGAGAGGGTATAAAAAAGCAAATTCTATTGTAGACTAGCTGCTATCAGAAAGCAGAAGCAATTATATGGTTAGATATATCAGTGAATTTTATCTATTATTAGGGAAGACTGACGTAAGAATAAAGCAGTGGTTGGCAAACAAATAGTAGCCCTTCATTTGGGTAAAGAGGGGGATGCTTGGTATTTTGGGGCTTGTACATTCACCTTGTTAGAACATGTCCTAGCCAGCCCCCAATCTTTGTCATCATTTTGTGGAGACCTGCATAGATGATTTTGAGAGTGAATGTTTACCCCTTGATTCTGGTTTCTCTTCTCTTTCCACCTGACACGTTAACTCAAACTTGGCTTTACCAGTTCTTTGTAATTAATCTGATTTATTTTTATTTGCTGGTACTATGGCCACTCTTTCTTTAACCTTCTGATAAAGCTGTAACAGTTCATTTGTCATATCTTCTCTTTGAGGGTCTGGGCCCCCTTTGGAATTCAATTTACTTGAATTTTTTTTCCAACTTTAATTTTATGGTGGGCTCAGAACAAGCTTTGATTTTTTAGATTGTCTGGCTTTCTAAAAAGTGTTAGAGCTGGAGCAAATGTCTGTATCTTAAGTAGGAGTGGAAGTTCTATATTCCCTTTTCAATTTTTTTTTGCAGTGTGGTTGCTTCACATATCTCCTTCCTTTATAACTTCACACATGCCAGTATAATATCTTTCTGGGGTTCTAGTTCTATACCTTAAAAATGTAATGAACCTCAGGATCATTATAGATATAATTGATATCATTTCTTTGGTTTTCCAAATGTTCTTCTTTTCCCTCTACCTCTTTTTCCTTCTCTTCATTTTCTTTTTCTCCTTTTTCTTCTCCTCATTACTCTTCTTCTACATTACAACTCCTCCTACTTCTAATTTTCCTCTACCTTCTCCTTCCACTCCTACTCCTCTTCCTCCTCCTCTTTCTTTTTTTACTTGTACTTCTATTTTTTCATCTTCATCTTATTAATCAGCCAGGATAAAAATCTGCAAATTCTACATGTATCAACCATCTGAATGATTTGTCAAATCTAGTGAAACCACTTCTCTGCCATTTCTTAAAAACATCCCTTTTTCTTTTATTTGTACCATTGACCTAATGAAGAAATCATTATTTCATAAAGTATTGTCAGGATATCTGATAATCAGCAGACAAACTGAAAAGGTCTTTTTTTTCTTTTATTCTACATATTAAAGTACTAAAGTACTTAAAGGTAGGGACTCTGAGGTCAGGAAACTTTGTTTTGAATAGTGGTATCACTTATTTGATCAATGCGGTTTTGATCAAATTTCTTAAACTACATATGACTTTTTTCTCATCTGAAATCCGTGATGACAGGTAATAATGGGCTTACATCTTAAACATCATATGATCATATAATGAGTTAGTATCCATAAACATAAATATATTTTCCAGTAACTATTAAACTGTATAGAAGTGCTCACTATTGCTATTAAATATTGTTCATTTCCTCACTTACCATTCTTTAAAAAGATATTTATATTCAGTGTTAACTATTATGCCCTCGAGATAGATTTGTGTGGACAAACAAAATCCTCCCTTTAAGCAATTGCAGTTTCAATGTAGTGGTAGATTTAGATAGCAAACAAACTTTGAAAACAAAAAATATTAAATGGTGACTGTTTTTATACAGTTTGGTCTGGTGTGAGCGATGGAAGCAAAATAATTCTTTATGAAAGATAATAGAGTTCAGAGATGAAGTGTGAAAATTTATTAACTTGACAGTTACATAGACATTTTACTATATTTGCCTGATGAATAGAAACTCATGGACATTTTTTATTTTCATTCTTTAATGTCTACTTTAATAGTAGAAAAAGAGGATAGTATAATTTTATTGCAGATTAACTTGATATAAATTTGTCTAATATTTGGACTGAATTATTGGTCAGATGTTGATAGGGGTAAGTGAAGGCATCCTTGGTCCTAGAAATAATCTATTTTTTTTCCTATATAAAAAGTATTTTTCTTAATTTGAAAGAGCAACTAAACCAATGGACTAGGGTACAACCATGGCTAAAACTTTGCTTTGATGATTTGAAAACCTGATTTGAATGAAAGGAACCTTAAAATGATCCTTGAATGATGCAAACATTTAAATTTTCATAGGAAGTGGGTATTTATAAGCACTTCTGAAAGAGTTCATTCCTTTATTACAGAAAAGAAAACACAAATTAATAATAGGGTAAATAAATTTTGAGATGTTGTGGCTTCAAATACCTGGGTTTCTTTATAAGACAACATGATATCATAATACTCAATGTTTTGTCTCTGAAAATTTCTTTTTTTTCAAGAGGATATTTGAGTATAGATTTAAACCTTACTCTGCTATCCAACATGTGTTTGATCCAATAGTGATATGAGTTCTCTTTGTATAGCTGATTAAAATCGGATGTACTGAATGCTATTTGATTAAATCTCAAGTTCAGTCTTAACAATGAACTCTTTTAGTACCCCGTTTTCATGGAATTGTTATGGTGTACTCACAGGACAATCATCCTTTCTGGGAAAAAAGGGAATTTTATTGAAATAAAAATAAATTCCACAACTAATAGCTTTTCAGATAAATATATCTGAGAACAAAAATAAACAAAGCAGTATAAATAAGAAGCAGCTGTGTTTTGAAGAAAGTAAGGTCATTTCTCAGGGACTTACTCATTGGGTGTAAACATTGAGGAATATTGACAAATAAAAGTTCATTCCTCAAAGATACAGGGTAAAGACAAATCTAGGAAAGAAACAAGAATTTGCATGAAAGGAATTTACACAAGTAGGCTAGCTAGTTTTTCATATCTAGGTTCATCTGTAAATAGCATCCAATAGAAAGCTATTCTTTTAACTATTGTTTTTCCTGAACCTTAATTATACTCTCAATAAATACTACCATATCATTTCATTATATTATAATTATCATAAATTGTGAATGGATCCAATGAATTTCATTAATTGGACTGTGAGAAGGAAAAAATGGGATAAACACTTATTAGGTTGAGCCATAAGTGAAAAACGCATGTCCAGAGGTCAGGATGGATCTGAGAGTGTAAGAGCACATGGAGCAAGGCAGCAAGCATTAGGGAGTCTTTCACTGGGAATCCAGAAAGGGGAATTTACTTCATAATGAGTGTTGAGGTTTTACTAAAACAATGTGAGTTTATATCAAGCTGCCATCTCCTGAGGACATCTTCTGTAATTATAGTAAGTGAAAATAAAATACAAAAAGACTACCAATATCAATATAAGTTAATCAATTAAGTTTTAATATGGACCAGTTTGAACATAATCATAGGTATATAGATAACTCAGTTTATCTATAAAGATGCTATGTTTCATTGAAGGACAGATTAATGCTTTCTTTGGAAATACTCTAAAATATGCAAGCACTTCTAATTAAAATTACATACTTTATTTTTAGTCTCTGACCACAGAGATATTGTTTGAAAAATAACATTCATTTAAGTTGTTCTCAATGCTTAAATTGTACTTTATTTATTAACCAATTTTTCTTAAACAATTTTTTCTTTGACTTTTTAACATCTTTGTTCTCAAACTATAGATGATAGGATTCAGCATTGGAATCACAATAGAGTAAAATACAGACACTATCATATCATGGTCCAATGAGTAGCTGGAACTTGGCCTCACATACATGAAGAGAATTGTCCCATGGTAAATTGACACTCCACTTATGTGAGAGCGACAAGTGGAAAAGGCTTTCTGCCTCCCTTCAGTAGAACACACCTTCAGAATGACCAGAATAATGAAACCATAGGAGATCAAGACAATTAGAATATTGGTTATCTCAATCAAGCCCACAAAGTAGAAGAGAAGAAGCTGATTGATGTGAGTGTCAGAACAAGAAATAGCGAGGAGGGGAGGGATGGCACAAAGCACATGTCTAATTTCATTGGATGCATGGAAGGAAAGGCTAAAAGTGGCCAGTGTCTAAAATACCAGGTAAAATGCCACCATCATAGGAAGCAATGATAAGTGGCACATAGATTCAGGGTGACATGTTAACTCCATATAGCAGCGGGTTGTAGATAGCTACATAACGATCATAAGCCATTGCCGCCAAGAGAAACTCTCTGTAGTCTCAAATGTAACAAAAAGAAACATCTGGGCTGCACATCCAAGAAATGAAATGGATTTATTCTCTTCCAGGAAATTGACTAAAATTTTGGGGCTGACAACTGAAGAATAGCAGGCATCCAAGAATGACAACACACTCAGAAAATAGTACATGGGATTGTGGAGCCGGGAATCCCCAAAGACCCATACAACCAGCCCCAAATTTCCTACCAGAGTAAAGAGATAAATTGCTAGAAATAATAAAAATAGGAAGACTTGCAGCTCAAAATCATCTGTTAAGCCCATCAGTATAAACATAGTGACTTCAGTCACATTCTTCTTCTGATTCCTGTATGTATCCAAATCGGATAGCAACCCTGACATTTCAGTTTATATTTATAGGTTCTCAAGGCATACCCTGTGAAAATAGAGACCACTCAATTATATCTTCATCTATGCTTCCTGGAAGAGCATAAGGAAATCCAAGGCATTGATATAATTGGCAATGACAAAGAAGTTGAGGCAATTGGATGAATTTCCCTGTGTAAATTAAAGAATAAATTTCACCATTTGTTTGCTAAAAGAGTAAAAAATAAGCCACTTTAAATATTTATTTTCCAGTTCATTTCTATCAGTTTTCTGGATCCTGTTCTCATGTACATTATCTTAAATTTTACAAACACAATTGAATATTGGGATTTTTAAATTCAAAAATGTTATAGTAGAAAGGATAAGTCTAGTTTCTGGTCTTATATTTGCTACAATATGCATAAAATCTCTTCCTTTAGTTGTTGTTATTATGAAATTGAACAAACACATTCACATCACAAAATTCTGTTAAGTTTAAGAAAGAAGCGGGTATGATAATTATGTAATTTAAAAATGTTTCCAAGTGACGACAATTCAGATGTTACACGTACGTTTCAACTTGTCTTATAGAAAAAGACCTTCACACCAAACAATTTTGTGCTCTTTCCCGGCAATGATGTTTTTCTATTACTCCTTCAGGAACAGTGGTGAACAGGGCAGTAGAAAGCATTCTGGAGGTAGATGTAACCCTGTTAGTGAACAAAAGCAGGAAAACGTCTTTTTGTTTTCAGGTTTCTTTCTAGAAATGCACACCAATGAATTGTCCATTTTGACTTTTACAGCTTGTGTTACCATTATTATTTCTGTTCAAATTTTAATTTAATGACATTATATAGTGCATCTCTCTTCATATGCTCATTATACTTGCAAAGTCCTTGAATGGATTTTTGAGACATATTTCTTTCAAAAGAAAGCATGTATATTTCATTAATATACCATAGTTGCTTATGTCATTTCTAAAATGATAATGAAAGAAATATCACCAAATGATCACTAATAAAATTGTTTATAAAAGATATTACTGAAATAATTAAATCATGAAACATGCCACAAGTTGTATTTGATTTCTAAATTTTTAATGTTATTTTAAATTTTTTTTTATTTTTTATTTTTAAAGAAACTTTAGATTATATAAATGTTACATAAAAAATATTAGGGATTCCCATATGACACACCCCTTTCCCCTCCCACACTTTCCCACACTAACAACATCTTTTATCAGTGTGTTACATTTCTTATAATTGATGAACACATATTGAAGGATTGCTAGTAACCATGGACTACAGTTTACGTATTCTTCCCTATGTCATCAAACTGCTTCTTATTCAGTGGAAACTGAAGGCAAAAAATGCATAGCTAAAGTCAACTTATTATTTTTCTACTATAGACAGTATTCTTCTAGCAATGGAAGAACTTGCATCATTGATATAAAGGCAGTGGCCACCAGAGGTTGTTAGGGGAGGGATAGGGAAGAATAGGTGTAATATGGTGACATTCTGTGGACATTGGAATTGTCCTGCATGGCATTTCAACAACAGATACAGGCCAATTTATATTTTGTCATAACCTACAAAATTGGGTGGGACATTGTAAACTACATTGTAAACTATAGTCCATAGTTAGTAGCAATGATTCAATATATGTTCATCAATTTTAACAATTGTACCACACTAATGAAGAATGTTGTTAATGTGGGAAAGTGTGGGAGGGGGAGATAGTGAGGCATATGGGAATCCTCTGTATTTTTTATGTAACATTTATATAATCTAAAGCTGCTTTAAAAATAAAAATAATAAATAAATAAAAACATTTAAAATGTTTCACAAAAAAATATAAAAGAAGCACCTCTACAAGAAGTGCAAGCCTTAGTGACTGATCACAATTAAATCCAGGATCCATATTTAGGGGCAAAATTTCAGCATAGTAACCCCTGTTTTTCCTTCAGTGTGTTATAGAACAAGGTGCTTGAATCATTCTTAATTCAATGGCCCTTCTATTTTAAAGGATTTAATGGAGTAAAGTATTTGTCATACATTGGGCCAATGTGCATTCATTGACCTAAAAATAATGTATATTCACAATATGAAACACACTAAGGTTTTGTCATATTGAGATGTTCATAGTTCAAGAAAAGAATAAGAAAATGATCTTCAAATTACTTGAACTGAGAATAAACCTCATATCTAAATTTTTCCAGAAAGGCGTTCACAAATCTTGCTGAAATGTTATTCTAAAACAAAAAATAAACAGCTTCACAATTGTGGGGTTAGAGAAAAAGTATGCTCATTTGACTCAGAGAATTCTAGAGTAAAAATACATACTTAAGCTAACTTCCAACTTCAGTATAAATTCAAACACATTGTTTCATGAAAAGACATGAAAGATCTTATAATAATTTCTAATTTAGTTTCGGTGCCTATGTTAATGAAATAACTTAAAGATATCAACTAATATAATTTTGCATTAATGGATTGTTGGAATAACCAAAAATGCATTTCTGGTTAAAAAAATTAATCCTTATTCCCTTTTTTTCTACCCCAACCCTTCTCTTCTTGTATCTTTCTCTCCCTCTTACAATAATCCATGAATTATATACAGAATATTTTCTGAAGAATGCTAAGGACAAAACAAGAAATAGGCAGATAGGAAAAAGTAGAATGAAAGAAAAATTCATGCAAGCAAATTTTGAAAAATGTACCAATATGTACTCTACTAAAGGAATCCATTACATAAAACACCTTGACTAACACACACCAGAGAAATTTCAGCAATATTACAATTCTCATCTTCACTTCCCTGGCATGCCTGAGAAAGGCAAAAAATTGTGGAGGATTAAGAGCCTCTATAACCCTGTATTAAAGTGTTAGATTTAGCACCTTTTCACAGTGTAAGCATGGAAAAGTAACTTCATCTTTCCAAAAACAACAACAAAAAACTACTAATGACCTAAATTTTCAGGTATGATTTATTCAAATTCATATACATGGTGTCATGCCACAGTGCTTATTGATGTGATGCATTTAATTATTTGAATTAGATTAAGTTTTTGATATTATATAAATGATACCTAAAATGGAATTATGACCTCATTTTATTTATATAAAATAAATCGATAAGAATTTATACAATTATTTTTATCAAATCATTGAGAAATTAATGGCCCAGCACCACAAGCTAAGTACTTCTTTTTAAAATTATATATATTGTTATATGGCAGAAAAAATACAGAAAATTATCATCCTATTTAAGATAAATCCAGGGAATAACTATATTCTATACTTTAAGTGACCAAAATGTCACTACATTCTGCTTTTGGACATGAAATACGGGTATGTTTTACTTAAATTCTCCTTATACTCTTTTTTTTGTACTTTAAAAAAAATTTTTTTAAAGATAATTAGGTTACATGAATGTATAACAAAAAATATAAGGATTCCCATATGCCCCACTTCACACAACCTCTGACATAACACCCTCTCAAGTGTGGCACATTCATTTCAGTTGATAAACGCATCCTAGGGCTTTGCCACTGAACGTGGACCATAGTTCACATTGTAGTCTACACTCTTTGCCACACAGTTCTGCATGTTATGTCACGATCCTTATACTCTTGACAGTATAATTTCTGGCTACTCTTTGTCACTGGTCTTCTCTGTAGAGGAATAAGTTGGTTTACAAATGAAGGCATTTTTTTTTACAGAAACTCTCTACTTCATTATAAAGAAATGGAAATATTGTGTAGAATGTATGGATTTAACCATTTCATCCAGAATTATCTGCAAATAGATATTTCTGCTAACAAATATTTTGGGACTATTAAACTATTTATGCATATGTGTAGCTGATTTCACTTTAAGAGAAGACAGTAGGTATTTGAATTATTTTTATAAAGCCAACAAGCTTAAAAGAAAATAAAACTTAAAAAATAATAATAAAATAAAATGACTTCTAGTTGAGTTATTTAAATAGTAAATTAATCTAAAATTACTTTAAAATCCTCTATCAGAAAATAAAGTTATGATATCTAAGTGACATACTCCAAATAGATAGTTGAAAGTTAAATTTTCTCTTTAATATTTCCCACTAATTTAAATATAGTTCCTTTTTTCTGTTGTCCCATTCTGTTATCTTCCATCAAGAAAATTAAGCAGATATCTAACTTGCAGCTATAATGACTTATTTATGTACAGAGACCTTCCTGTTTTCTGAACAATTTTCCATAGAAGGCATGCCTTTCCATGTAAATAAAACTCTGAGTAAATAGCATACTTATCTCAAAATTTAAATGTTAAAGCCCATATGGTAGATTGAGATTCAAGGTTATAGTTTCTAAAATATTGCATAAGTGATGGAAAACTTTTCTTCTTACCTCTGAAACTGAACTGGTAACAATTATACTATGCTGTGAATATTATGAATTAGGATACTTATGTCAGCTTATTAAGCTCTTTTTTATGTCCACAGGGGATGCCCAAAGAGAAAACACAATAGCTCTTTTTTGCAACAGAAATGCAACATCATGAGATTTTATTCCCTATACCAAACAAATGAAAATTTCTCTAACAATAACCTACATGCTGAAAATAATTAGATGAAGGCAATTTGGCTCTCACTTAAAAATTATCCTTCAGTTGAAAAGCCAAATGGTATAGGATAGGAAAAACAATCTAATGATTATTTTCTAGTACATATTAATAGCTCTGATATGTTTTTACTATATGGCATTAGGTTAATAATTTAAATTCCATGAAATCCAGTTTATTCTTATGTTAATATAAGCTATTTAAATTCCCAAACATTTGATAATTATGTATATAAAGATAATCTGAAAGCACAAACTAGACATAATTTATAATTGTTTAATAAAAATTACTATGCTGATTCAAATTTTAAAGTGCTATAATTCTGAGTGGCAGGAGAGATTGTTTAAGCTCATTGAGAATCTCAGAGAGGAGAAACATATGTATAAGAAATATAACAGGAGAGTTGGGGCAGTAGACAGATAAATGTAATAGTCTATGTAATAGAACATTAAAAAGTCACATGTTTTGATATTATATGGTCGTTCTTTGTCTTGTCCATCTCATATACTAATCTATAGACTAGTACTTGCCTACATACCTAAGACTCTTAGAATAATTTTTTAAAGTACAGGGATGCCTGGGTCCCACACCAAGAAATTCTAACTTAATGACAAGTTATCCTTTTTCAAGTGAAGGCTAATCTGTTGCAACTACCCAGTCCTACAAACATAAAAGAGGCAGAATGCCTAGATGGCTTCTAAGGATTTTGAAGCCAACATATTTCTCATTTGGATGTGCTACTCTGACCATTTTCTGAGTAACCCCAAAAGATGTTAGTTTTGAGGGGAGCCAGAACAAGAGGAGTTTCTGCAAGAGGTCCAGACTCCATGAAAGTACCATTGACACTTGGGCCATACTGCTTCAGCTTATCCAATGATGCTAGAAATATCAGTGCCAAACTGAGATGCTGTTTTTTGTCAGAGCTCTAAATGACAATCACAGTGCAAACCCATGGGATTTTGGAGCCAAGCTTGCCATCTTTCACAGATGGTTATTCTCCTGTTGAGAACCAGCTTTCAGCCTATTGGTCTTTAGCAGAGACTGAATGTTTAACTCTGGGCCACCTAGTTCCATTAGAACTAAGCTGCCCATAATGAAATGTCTGATCCACTGAGCCATTAATTTGGGCATTCCCTGTAACAGTCCATCAACAAATGGAAATGGCTTATGAAAGATCAGGCTGTAGCAGTCCTTTGAAGGCACAAATAAATTGCATGAAGGAGTAGCTCAAATGCAAATGGTCTCCATTCCTTCCATGGTTACTTTCTCACTCCCATCCCACAGCTATGGCTTCTTAAGGAGTTCCTACAAGAAGTGAAAACATGGGCCTTGTTTACAGAAGGATTTACAGAATAGACAGACACCACCCAAAAGTGAATAGCTGCAACACAACAGTCCCATTTTGGAACATCAATGAAAGGCTGTGTTGGAGGGTAATATTCCCAGTGGGCATAACCCTGGCATTAGAAAAGGTAGTTTATTTTGCCTGGAAGGAGAAATGGCCAGAGGTGCACTTGCATACAAATTCATGGGCTGTGGCCAATAGTTTAGCTGGGTGGTTTGGGTTTGGAATAAAAATGATTTGAAAATTAGTGACTGATTAGTCTATGGGGAAGGTATGTGGACAAGCTTTCTGAATTGATGAAAATCATGAAGATATTTGCCTCCATAAGAATGCCAATGAGACAGTGTCTTTAGCAGAGGAGGATTTCATAATCGAGAGAATAGGATGATTTGTTTTGTGAATACCAATTAGCCTTTTTTCCCAGCCACTCCTGCCATTGTCCAAAGGGCTCTGCAACAAAATGTCCATAGTGGCAGGGATAGAGTTTATGCATGGACTCAGTAACATGGACTTCTACTAACCAAGACTGAAGTGGATATGGTCACTGCTGAGTGTCCAATCTGACAGCAGCTGAGAGTAAAACACAGTCCCCAATATGTCACCATTTCCCAAGGTGATCATCATGTGACCTAGAGAAATGTGGATTATTTTGCACAACTTTCAGCATGGAAGAGGCAGCATTTTGTTGTTACCAGAAAAGATTCATATTCTGGATACTGATTTTACATCTCTTCACACAATGCTTCTGCAAAAGCTGAGGTCTGTGTGCTTATAGAATGCCATATCTATTTATAGACATTCCCTTTCCAGAGGTGAGAAACTGGAAGGAAAGGGATCAGGTTTCCCAAGCAAGTTTGAAATCCAGCCTGCAAACTCCATTAGATATCAAGGTCTGAGAGTCATCTGTGGAACTATGCATAGTTCTCTGGGCCTAGTGCAGTGGTGCCCCCCCCTTCAAGTATCTGGAGAGTGGCCTTGCTCTGCAAACAGTAGGGCCTAGGTCCCCTCATCTGCAAGCATTGAAATGGTGGGCAGGCACTGTGTGAAGAACACACTGTCTTGCATTGGGGTGGCTGCTCAAGTCTCCCTGAACATCTGGAAAGAGGTCTGTCTCCTCCAATCCGGGATCAGAAACCCTGCTGTACCCAAAGTTTTGGCCTGAGAAGATGACTTCAGTGGATACTTTCCCATGGTTCTGCCCTTGAAGTCATTGTTTCTTCATTTTGTCTTGTCACTTCTTACATCCAGCCTGGCATTTTATCAGCTCAGACAAAATTCTCAGAAGCCATTAGAGAAAAGGATTTTCCATAGCTCTTTCCTCGGCAAATGTGTTTTCAATCCTACCTGGAATGCTACTTAAGGGAGTGATGACAATATTCTGCTTCCATGCCTTGTTCCTATTTAAAGGAATATTTTAAGTCCATGAAATTCCTTAACTTGTTTCTTACATGTTTCTTTTCAGTGAATTTTTCCTTCCTTTTTAACATAGGGATATGTTGTTCATATTGCTTTTTTCCTTGTTTTCTTGGAAATGAGGACATTGGAAAAGGTTGGATGTGATTTCAAAACGCCAGCAATTTTAATCTAGCAGTGTCAAAATGCAGGTATTTTTTTGGCACACTAAAGTTTGGTACCATGTAGCAGTCCCATGGGCTTGGAATCCAGATTAAAATGCAATCTTGTGATTTTAAAATGACTGTTATAGGAAAATTTGTTTTGTTTATTTGATTTTGGTGGGGAGGATTCTGCTGGGGAGGTTTGCCCTGGTAGTTAATGCTTATTATGGGAAATGGAACCACGAAAGCATAGAGCATGTGAAGTGCTACATAAATAAAATGCAAGCTTTAATTAAAAAAATTTACTTACACTTATGATATATGTACTTTTCTACCTGCATATTATATGCAATAAAAATTTAAAAGGAAACAAAATCTTATTTTGCTGTCCCTTTTAAAATAATGTACTTAAAAATCCTTTGAATCACTCATCATCTTACTAATTCTCCTATTAATGAAATGGTAAATACATTTTTGCCATGTATTCATTTGTAGTTGTATGATTTGCATTTTTAACATGTTGAAAATTGAAGTTTAGCATTTTCATTCTGTCAACTACTCTTAATTTTAAAATTTCTTTTTCATTTCCATTGTTTTTTTTTAATAGCTGTCTTTTTTCATATTTTCTTTCCTTAATTATGTTTTCTATGGTTGTTAATCACTAATATTTTACTAAATGTTCCTAGATTTCTGTTTGTTTTATATCTAGTTTATTTGACTTCTATGATTCCTGCTTTTAAATCCTTCTTATGTTTATCCATCTACTTTCTGATATATATGATTTTCTTGAAGCTTTAGCTTTTTTAACACATTCTTTTACATTATTATATGATATTAAAATATTTATTTCCTTGCTATGTTGTCATTTTATGCACTGATATTATTACATTCAGGAATATATTTTGGTTCTATTTATCCTTCTCTTTTATATGGCATTTAATAGCTTTGATTATTCATCTATGTTTAAATGTCATTGTTATTCTATCAGGTACAGTAATAAATTAATAATGGGTCATCATAACTTTTCCAGTTTCATGCTCAATGAATCACTCCCATGTTTTTATGGTGCCCTAAAGTATTTCTTCCTTTATGCATTAGTCTGCCAAAGGTGTGCTGATGCAAACTGCCAGAAATCTATTTCCTTTTATAAAGGGGGTTTAGTTGGGGTAAAAGCTTACCGTTCCAAGGCCAATGAAAGTCCAATTCAAGGTGCCATAACAGGTGTTTTCTCACCAAAGTCAATTACCACATGTTGAAGGAAGATGGCCACCGCTCTCTGGCTAGTCTCTGATTTCCCCTCGGGGATCACCCTTTCCTCTTGAGCTCCTTGGCTATTCTTTCAAGCTAATGTAAGTTAATAATTACAACTCTCTTTATTTAAGTGTTTAAAATTTCTCCTAAAAGTCCTGCTAATAATTGAAAGGTAATAAATAGCTAGCTTTTCATTAATTTAATTTTAATTGGATAAATCAATGCATTTTATTTCAAGCCAAAATATCCAGTCAATTATTCCATATCTAGAAATGTATGAGGTGTAAAATTAAAACAAACATATTTCATGAATAATAATTTGAAAATAAATAAATGCATCCCAGTTAAATATATGGTATGGAATTTCTTAAGCACTAAGAGATATTCTGATGGTGATAGGGGAAGGCAAGAATCACTTCTTGGGAGGTACTTGAGAATTAGATCATCTTCTTTGCCAGCTCCTTCCTTTACTCAATGTTGAAAGATTTTGTTATTCTTTTTACTTTTTATTATATCATTTTCCCATCAATTTACAATATTTTTGGGCCCATTTTTATCATGACCTTAAAGTCAATTTTTAAAATAAAATTTTATTGAAGTGTATCATTTATACATGAGCATGCATAAACAATAAATGTATAGTAAAATATGTGAATTTACAATGAAAACATGCATATCATCATGCATGGTTCCCATACATCTCCCCACCACCAACACTTTCATTTTTGTGAATCATTTGTTATAATTCTGAAAGAGCATCCTCAATATATTACTACTAACCATAGCCCATATTTTACAGTTGATCTATTTTCCCCCAACCAACCCAATTATTATCACCCTACATTAGTGTATGTATTTGTTCTCATTCAGGAGGCCACATTTTCATATTTGCCCTGTTAATCAGAGTCCATCTTCCACTACTGGATTCACTGTTTTATACAGTCCCATGCTTTGTATAATCCATTCGAAGTGTACACTCATTGGCTCACATTTTCATCACATACTTGTGCTGAAAGTCAATTTATATCACAGAATAAATAAAACTTTAGGGGAAAAAGGCAAAACTTGAATGCTTGAAAACACATAGTATAGGACACATTCCAAAATATTCTGAAAAAAGAAAAGGTTTCTACCTTTCATGCCTCTCATTAAGTCATGCACATAAAGCAAAATATTTATGTTCATCCAAATATGACATACAATTAAATTTTCCCCATATGATGTTCTTATGCTACACCCTGTTGTACAGAATGGCTTTTGTCATAAAACCAGAATATCATATACTCTTCTTCTGGCGTTTTTAATTTAGTGTGCTTAGGAATGAAAATGCTGTTAGGAAAAAAAATAATCATCTTGCAAAGTGGCACCATTTCTCAAAGAGCTGAAAGTCATATGAAAGTTCTATGAATATGCAAAACGCTTTCACCTTTGGATGGATTAAGATAGAGTGGGCATGACATGCAAAGTGCAGATGGATTCCAGTAATAAACTACAGTTATGACATTTGTATGCAATTTCAGCAATGAGTCAAAACTTAGAACTCTGTCTCAGAGAAGTGAAGGAATTTCTAGCATTCGTCATGAATATACAGAAGCATTGAAAGAAAAAATCAAAATATACCATGAATATTTCTGGTCTCAAGATACAAAATTAGTATTAATTTGATTACATTGGATTTCAAGCATATTATGTTATTGATTTATTTGTTTAATTGCTTGATTTTAAATTATTACAAGCAGGTTTGCCTTCACCAGCCAATATATTAGCAGTTAGAGAAGCATATTTCCCAGTAAAAATGATTTGTTATGCATCAGGCCAGGTGAACAGAATTGGAACAATAGAGCTAAACTCACCTTGAAATATTGCCAATCCAATATGATTTATGATGTAAATTAAGGTCAAGATTGGAAACTGTAGCATTTTCTCCCGTTTAATTATGTTTACATATGAAATTTCTAAAACAAAATTTCTGTCTCAGATATTAGTTTCTCATTGCTGTTTATTTTTTTATATCTATATATATTTTTATTGTGGGTAAAAATCAAATTTTTCACAATACATACAAATATTTGTAAAATGATATATAAATACATATGCATATATGTGCATTTGTTTACATATATGTTATTTTATATATATGTATTTTTAAAGGTGCTAAGATTACCTAAATATTACTCATAAATTACAGCGATTCCCATGTTCCCCACCTCCCACACCTCCAACAACATTGCAGGTGTTGTGTCTCATTGCTGTTGAAACAAATTACCACAAATTTAGTGGTTTACAACAACTAAAAATAATTATCTCACACATCTAGAAGACATAAATAAAAATTGGTTTTCTATACTAACAAAGTGTTAGCAGGCTGCATTCCTTCTGGAGGCTCTATAAGAACCTGTTTCCTTGCCTTTTCCAACTTCTACAAGCTGTCCTTGTTCCTTGGCTTGTGGATCCCTTCAAGCCAGTAATCACATCACTCCAACCTACTTCCATTCTTTGTGTCTGTCACTCATGCTTCCATCTCTCCTATGTAAAATTCTTTGTGATTTTATACAGAATTTCTGTCATACCAGATAACACAGGATAATCACCTCATCTCAATTTCCTTAACTAATTCCATCAGCAAAGTCCATTTTGCCATCAAGGGTAGAGAATTACAGATTCTGGGAATTAGGACTTGGACATCTATGGGAGAGTGAGCAATTTTTCTGTCTACTACTATATTGGCATATATTTGGAAAGCGCAATCCAAAATCTTATATTTCTCTCATTTACTAGGGTCCAATAAAATAATCGCATAATAGTTTGCATGCTATATACTAATTCTACACTACTAACTAACAATATTTTTTCTAATCAAACTTTACATGGAATCCTCTTTAAATAAAGTATTAAAAAAAAGATTTGGCTCAAAGATTCCATACACATACTTACATATCACTTGTTACATTGTCATTCAGAAGTGATGAACTAAATAAACCAAGCAGGGACATAATCAAAGCTCAAGTTTCCAAAGAAATAATAAGGGAAAAATAATATATTTGCAAGCTAGTGATCTCCTACTGGTCAAAGTAAACCATATGGGACATTACTTTAACTGTAGTTCCACATTGTACATGTCTGCATGTTCAGGGAGTTCTATAGCATTTTGTATCTAAACAATGATCATAAAACCTAGGTGGCAGTTAGGGGAATAGGAGAGACAAGGCACAGTTATGAAGAAAGGATTGTCCAGGCATACCTATTGTATTGGCCTAAGGGGTGCTGATGTAAAGTATCAGAATTCTGTTGGCTTTTATAAAGGGTAATTATTTGGAGTGAAAGCTTACAGTTACAAGGCCTTAAAGAGTTCAGCTCAAAGTACCATAAGAGGTTCTTCTTTACCCAAAGTCTGTTGCCACATGTTGAAACAAGATGGCTAGCAATGTCTGTGAGGGTTCAGACTTCCTCTTTCTTCTCAGGGCTCTGTGGTCCCAGTTCCTTCTGATCTCAGCTGTAGGCTGGAGGGCTCTGTTTCTTTCTGGGCTCAGCTGCTCTGTTCACTTCACAAGGTCAGCTATAAACTATCAGGTGAATGACTCGTCTCTCTTCCTGGGGCCTCTGCCATGTCTCTGGAGCTTTCTTTCTTCTTCTGTGTATCTACTTTTGTGTTGTTTACTGAGCATCCATTTATATAGCCCACCAAAGGCATGGGGACTCAACTCTGAGTTGCCCTAATGATGTGATCAAATCAAAACCCTAATCTTGAAATAATTTAATCAAGGACATCTCAGCTGAATCTAATAGAATCAAAGGGTATCACACCCAGAGGAAGAGACCAGTTTACAAACACAATCTCTCTTTTTGGAATTCATAAATAATCTCAAACTGCCACACCTATGAAAGTTATGAAAGACCTGAAACAGCAACCACAGGGTTCCTCATTCTATAGTGCTAGCAGAAGCTTTAGCTCTGACCAACATCTATGAGTTAAGTATGCCTTGGACAGAAAGCATTGCAAGTGTGTACATCTCAGCTTAGGTAAAGACTGAATCCCATCAATAATATGAGGTTAAGAATGGGCAATACTTTCCCTAATTCAGAAATATAGTAAGTAACTGTATTAGTTAGTCAAAGGGGTGATGATGCAAAATACCAGAAATCAGTTGGTTTTTATAAAGGACATTTATTTGGGCTAGAAACTTAAAGTTACCAGGTCATGAAGCACAAGTAACCTCCCTCACCAAGGTTTATGGCTACATATTGAAGCAAGATGGTTGCCAACGTCTGCCAGGGTTCAGGCTTCCTGGGTTCCTCTCTTCCCAGGGTTTGCCTATCTCTGGGTGCAGCTGCTCTGCTATCTCCACAATGCCAGCTGTAGACTTCTAGGCAAACAGCTTGTTTGTGTGCTTACTTCCCAGGGCTCCAGTTCAAGACTCCAAACTCCCTTCTCTGCAGTGTGATTTCCCTGTGAGTCCCTGCCCACCAAGGGGGCAGGGATGTAATGCCTACTGATGTGACCCAATCAGAGCCTTAACCATTATTTAATCAACTAAAAGTAAAATCTCTGAATCCAATACTCTCTAATATGAGCAGTTTACAAACATAATCCAATATTACTTTTTGGAATTCATCAATAATTTCAACCAGCTACAGTATCATTTTGAAAATTTAAACTCAAATCTACGTGACTGAAAACCCATACTGTTTTTACTAATAAGTCATTGAGTAAATAATTATCTGTTGAAGACTAAATTGTATACCTCAATACTTTATAGACATCTCAATAAAAGCTCAAGTGCAATAAAACAAAAAAGCGAGGCAAATGAATTTGTTTTCCCAGTGCATATAAAAGTTATGCTTACACTATATTGTAGTCTACCAAGTATGAAATAGCATTATGTCTAAAATGTGACACAGAGACACAAAGTGAGCACATGTTGTTGGAAAAATGGCACCAATAGACTTACACAATATAAGGTTGCTACAAACGTTCAATTTGTAAAAAAACACAGTATCTGTGAAGTGCAATAATGTGAAACACAGTAAAAAGAAGAATGCCTGTATTATATGGGTGTAAAAATGTTTATACCGTATCAACTATAAAGAAGAAAATGGGTGTTTTCTTGTCCCTGAAGGTCTGGATAAGTTTAGTTTAAGTGGCATATCCTTCTCTCTGGAATTTCACAGATCCCAACTCCAGATGCCTACACTACCATAAGTCTCTGAGCACAGTAGAAGTTCATAACATACCAATGGGCCTCCTTATTCTAAGAGAATATAGTCACTCCCACAGAAGAATTCCCACTTGCCTTTCACCTACTACATTTTTCTAACCTTATACCATTTTACTGGCTCCTTCCTCATCCTAATCTTCTCCTTTTCCATCCTTCATTTCCTTTCTATATCTCCAAGAAGAACTATAAACCTTTGTTTCTTTTTCTCAAGTAGAGTTTTTAATTTACATAGTTTGAGGTCCTTCCAAAAACTATGACCCCAGTTGTCACCTACTGTTCAAAGCTACTGTCATAGATATGTCTTCTTTCTTTACTGCTTATCAAGGCACTTTAACAAGCAATAATGATTATCTGAGCAGGAATAACTTTATTGACACATGAACATGAGTTTAGGCTAACTAAAATGTAAATATCAAAAGGCTTACTTCTTAAAAAGCGATTCTAAACACAAAAGTAATTTGAAATACAATGGTGAGAAGAGATTTCTAGCAATTTTAAGAAGAAAAACACAATATTTAATAGACTACATTACTGAATAATAATGGTTATTAATGTTAGTCAATTACAAAAACATACTGATTTAGACATGAACTCATGAGATTATATCATGTTATTTAATAACCTTATGAAATATATGGTAAAAACATTCATGTTCAGATTTTTGAGCTTCAAATATTGCTTCTTAATTACCAAATAATCTATATGGCTGTAAACAAAAGTTCTTGTTTTGCAATGGTATATTCTCTTCCTCCATAACCACTTCTCTCCTTCTTTGCTTCAGCCTTCATGCTTCTTTCAACATTGAATCAAAATTTTACTGATCATCAATAGGAAAATACAGATTCTATACCCAAAAGCCAGGGTAGAAAGCCACCAGGACAAACATACAGTGAGTTGGATGCTGGGATACCACAGAGGAGTTAGGCTAGATCTCAGCCACTTTGCCATACCTGATTGCAGGGGAGAATGAGAAAGACTCCAACCATGTGCACAGGACACAAAGTCAAAGATTTGGTAATTAGCAGGCCACCTCTCCTATAGAGTGTTCCTCAGTTCTGTATGACATCAAAAACTAATTTATCAGCATTACACTAAACTGTCCATCTTATCACTACTATCAATCCTAAAATATTAAAGATTTATGAAAATTTTGTGTTTATCAGTCTCTGTTACAATATCTGAAATTATTTATTGACATGGACCATGCTTAATTGCATTTTAAACTGAGCATTTCCTGGTCTCTGATACTTTGGGAATAAACACAAATTGCATTTAAGTTGCCAAAATTGTGTCTCAAAGGGGTAGACACTCATAAATTCTTCTGATTACAGTGAAATTAGCAACCAGAAAAGGGAGAAATAACACAGTCTTCATTTGAGGTGAGTAGAAGTGCCCCAATCTTCATGATAATCAGAGGAGCTCCAGTGACAATTCTTGACTCATGGTTTCAATAAAAATTTATTTATTGAAATAGCAATTGTAACAGTGCCAGACTCAGCACATTATGCCATACACATTAATATTCTCATTTCATAAGTGATTTTCTGGAATATTTGGCATTTTTTATCACCATTAATATTGTCTTTGAGGAAAGCAAGGAATCTGCTTCTATTTTTTATAATTTCTATATTGCATCTTCAAATCTACACAATGAAAATTCTGAAGGGGAAAGGAGTAAGTAGTGTTTGAAAAGTTCCTCTAGATTGTGGTCTTAGCAAAGGTTATGATGGTCAGGTCAGTGTTACTGATACCGAGTATGGATTTATGTTTCAAATATTAGTTTTTGATGAGAATTTCCAGTTATTCAGAATTGTGATATTAGCATTATCCTTGCCTCCTATTAATTGCTTTTACAGAGTTTCATTTGTTCCATGGATACTCATCCTCTCATTTTACCAATTCCATACAAGAGGTGGGGATAATCAGAGTTCAAATTCTATCTTGAGCAGATCTTTCAACAAGGACTTGGGTATATGATGTTTAATAGGTATGTGATTCCCAGAAGCATAAATGAGGGAATGGGGAATATGTGACAAGGAAGGGGGAAAAAACTAGCAAAGTGTTCAATAGAGAGCAAAGTACTGCTGCAACTAAATGAGGCTGAATCACTAGTCATGCTTTGATGTGTCCTGCAGAAAACTTCTTGGAATTGTTCCAAGGAATGTCAAAGAAGCTGAATCTTGTACATGAATGCAGGCCACACCAGACTTAGTCCAAAGTAATAGGCAGTGGGGAGATTTATATTTCTGCCAAGGTGATATTTGCAATAGTAAATTGATGGAAAAGTGAAAATAAAATATTTAACATTTTGGTTTAGTCCAATATACTCCTCAGATGCAGTAATAGAATGACTTGGACCATGCTAATTTTATATTAAATTTTCCTCTATTTCAAGGCTTGGGAGTAGCTTGGATATATTTTTAAGGAAAGACAAACTGGGTTTGAAATCAGCAAAATTAAAGGGTCAGGTAGGGTCAATCCTTAGATTAATCATGTCAAGTGTGTATATTCTGCATTCAGAATTGATGATCCTGCCAAACTTTTAACATTCCATTGATCTGTACTTCAGCATTCCCTTCCCTTTTCAGAATATACCTAAAAGTATTAAGTGATGCATGCATCTTGATTGGTAACCCATGTTATAAATTTTAAATATTGCCTGGAAATTTGGAAAACTCTGGGGATGGGAAAAAGGTGAGCCCTTCCCTTGTATCTCCACAGGCCCCTGTTATATGGCACAGCTATAATACAAACATTTTAGCTCAGCCCGTTGGTCTGTGCCCATGCATTTTAGAATCTGGCATAATGGGATATGATTATGTTGAAGAAGTACAGATTTTTAAAATCTTCAAAGATCATTACAAGTTGCATAATAGTGATTTGAATATTTCATCCACAATTTTTTTTATCACTCACCGATGTCCTTGAATTTTGGATTTACTGCTCTCTTATTGAGATAATACATTAACTTTTATCGAATAAGGCATGAAACATATATAAGGGCTCAAGGCTTTGTTAGCTATGTTGGATGAGAATACTATGGGTGTTTGTCCTTTTTTTTATAATTTTAAAATAATATGTGTTCATAGTTCCACTGATTCAAACTCATCCAGAGACTCTCAGTCCTGATGTATTTTCTACCTTATTCTTTCTTTTGTTTTTCTCTCCTTTATATGGAAATGGGATGATCTTAATCTGACCAACCTATTAACCTCAGATAAGACTATTTGCCCATGAAATATCTAGAATAGGCAAATCCTTAAAGACAGAAAGTAGATTAGAAGTTACCTTTAAAGTTGTTATTAAAAATATATTGATTATTTTTGGAATTTTACAACTACTTATATATCTATCTATATATGAAAATTATAATTTTTTAAAAATGGGGTTATGCTGACCTCCTCAGATGAGTTGCAGAGTAGTCCTCATTTTGTATCATCCAGAAGAGTTTGTGCAAAATGTGGATGATCTCTTCTTTGAAAGTTTGGAAGTACTAGAATTTGAAATCAAGTATGAAGAGTTGGGAAGTAATGATACAGAAAATGCACATCTCTAATTAAAATGTGTTCAATCAAAGTGTTGTTGGAAGAGGAAATAAAGATATAAATATAGCATTCAAAATGAAGGCAGACACCCTGTTTTAGAGGGTCATTTCACTTTATTGGATAAGCATATTTTCCGTGGTTTGCTGGATAATTTTAGATGATACATAAGTAAATACATTTTAATAATATGGTATTATTCTTAGATTATGCTATAAATTAATAGCTAGGAAATCAAACTCAAATTTTCAGAGCTATTATTGCTTAGTCAAAGCTAATGAAGGAATGCCTGCTAATGTTTCTTTCTCAAAGTGAATAAAATAATGCACAATTTACTAGGTATTCAACATAACAAAAAAATCAGGAAGGTAAATTAAAATAATTTATCAAGGTCTCATAAAATAACACATGCACAAAACAAATTTTATAATAATTTCTAATTCAGTTTGAATGATTATACAGTATTAGTTAATAATAGAAATATGTATTAATATATTTTGGTGATAAAAAAAATGTTTATTTTACAAAAAATTCCTCATTTTCTTTCTCTCTACCCCATCTTTTCTCTCCCATTCCCTCTCTCAACTTCTTTCAGCACCTCATGACTGTCTCTTTACAAGACTCTGTGAAGTCCATTTAAAAAAATCTACTGGAAAGGGAAAGAACAAAACAGGAATTAGGAATAGAAAAAAGCACAGTGAAAGAAAGTAAAAATAATCAGGCAAATTTTGAAAGTTATTTGTAAGTTTTTTTTTTTTACACAATTGTAGATGTTTGTAACATTCTTAAAACTGGTACATAGAAATGGTGAATTTTTATTTATTTATATTAAAATTACCCAACTTGACAAGTACCTACTACATAAGTTACTCTGCTGCAGAAGAGGGGTAACCTTTATAGGGAAGATAGTGACTACAAGACAACATAAGGGAGTGTTCTGGTTTGTTGGCAATGTTCTGCTTCCTACCCTTGGTAGGTAGTTACTTTAAATTTTTTGATAATTCCAAAGTGTTTACCATATCTGCTTCTGGCTCTGATGCTTACCCTGATTTTTATGCTGTTTTACCTTTTAGTTTGCTTTGTGAATTATTGTTGAAAGCCAGGCATATTGTATCAGTGTGAAGAAAATGAAGTAAATTGAAATGACTGTGAAGGCTTAGGTGGATTGGGCTAGGAGTTTGGCTGTGTTTCCTGTTTCCTGTAGCTGTAAGTTTCACTGAGTAAAGTTTCTTCTTGTGCCCTTGGTTTTGCCCCTCTGTGTTTTGGGGGATTCCTTAGAGGCTCCTTCTTAAATTGGATCTGAGTCTTGTAATTCTTTTTTTTTTTAATTTTATTTTAAAAGATACTTAGATTACATAAATGTTACACAAAAAATATAGGAATTCCCATATGCCCCACATCCCACACATCCCACAACCTCCCACATAAACATCCTTCATTAGTTTGGCACATTCATTGCAATTGATAAACACATCCTGGGGCTTTGCCACTAAGCATAGCCCATAGTTTACACTGTAGTCCACACTGTTTCCACACAATTTGGTATGTTATATGATGATATAAAATGGACTATATCTATCACTGTAATGTCACTCAGGATGATTCCCAAGTCCCAAAGAAGCCCCTGTATTACAACCATTTTTCCCTCTCCCTGCCCCCAGAGCCTCCAGTGGTCATGGGCTCCATATCAGTGTCGTCATTTCTTCCATTGTTAGAATCACAATATGTCCATTGTAGAATACCAGTAAGTACACTCCAGTCCATAGGTCTTCCCCCAATCCTGAGGATTCTGGGATGGTGATATCCACTCCACCTCCAATTTCAAGTGGGCTTATATCCCATGGGGAAGATGGATGGGAGTATCCTGCTTGCAGCTGCAGACTCTGTCTTCTCCCCGGGATGGCTGTTGTCCATCATCATCTCCCTGCCAGTTGTCCTGGGTGAGCCCAATGAGTTGTAGAGTAGGTGTTGCAGCTCCACTGAGGTTCTGGGCACAGCTGGCACATGGACAGCCCAAAGACTCAAGTCTCTGGATGTACACCAACAATCTCCAGCACCAAATATAGGTTTAAATAGTAGGGAAAAATGAGCCATGTGCAGGGAAGACATAATTGAGTCCAACTCTGCCACTCGCAGGAGCACAAACTCCAAAGTAGAGCCGACTGGGAAGGTACCAAACTCCAGAACCATCCACCTTCACCATGGGACCTGGGTAACTCCAGAGCCCTAAGGAGCTCCACCATCTGTGGTAGGATCCACTTTGGAAGTCTATGAAATCCTGCTGAGATGTGCGTAAGCATGTTTTGTTGGTGATGAATGGCACAATTCAAGAAATCAAAAAGACACTGGAATCACATAACAGTAGATTTGAACAGGAAGAAGAAAGAATTAATGATGTGTAAGACAGTATTTCTGAAATCAAACTGATAGTAGAACATAGATAAAAAGATAAAAAAAGTCCAACACGGACTTAGGGATTTAAATGACAGCACAAAACATACAAACATACACATTATAGCCATCCCAGAGGGAGAAGAGAAGGGAAAGGGAACAGAAGGAGTGTTGAAGGAAATAATTGCTGAAAACTTCCCAACCCTATTGAAGGAGATGGATGTACATGTCCATGAAGCACAGCACACCCCAAACAGTATAAGTCCCAACAGGACTACTCCAAGACATATACTTGTCAAAATGTCCAATACTCAAGACAAAGAGAAAAAAATTCAAGGAAGCAAGAGAAAAGAGAACCATCACATACAAGGAAAGCTCAATAAGACTAAGTGCTGATTTCTCATCTGAAAACATGGAGGCAAGAAGGCAGTGGTATGACATAGTCAAGGTACTAAAAGAAAAAAACTTCCATCCATGAATTCTCTATCCAGCAAAGCTGGCATTCAAAAATGATTGATAATCAAAATATTCATAGATAAACAGAAATTAAGAGAATATGCCAATAAGAAACCTGCCTTTCAAGGAATAGTAAAGGAAGTTCTGCAGGCTGAAAGGAAAAAACAGGAGAGGGAGAGTTGGAGGAGAGTGTACGAACAACTAAAAAGACAAAAAGAGAAATAAAAACAACATATGACATACATAAACCCAAAGAAAATAGGGCAGATATTAAAAATTCCTTGAGAGTATTGCACTGAATGTTATCAGATTAAACTCACCAGTCACCAGACACAGATTGGCAGAATGGATAAAGCAATAAGACCCATCTATATGTTGTTTACAAGAAACCCACCTTAGACCCAGGGATTCAAGGAAGTTGAAAATGAATGGCTGGAAAACAATTTTACAAGCAAACAATAACCAAAAAAGTGCAGGAGTAGCTATCCTAATATCAGACAAAATAAAACTTAAATGCAAAACTATTGTAAGAGACAAAGACAGACACTATATATTAGTAAAAGGGATAATCTTTCAAGAAGAAAGGACAATCATAAAGATTTATGCACCTAATCAGGATGCTTGAAAATACATGAGGCAAACACTGGAAAGACTAAGTGGAGAAATAGATGCCTCTACAATTATAGTGGGGGTTTTTAGTACACCACTCTCATCATGAGACAGAGCACCTCAACAGAGAATTAATTCTTTTTGATGTAACCCACACCTTGATCCATGTACTACTGAAAGGATGCTGTGTTAACAAGCATGAAAACAGCATTCATTTAATTGTACATCTCCTATAAAGAGAATCAATCTTCAGTTTTGGGAGTGACTGAAGGTAGTTCACATGATGGGATCTCTGTGTATATGTGAACATGTATACATATTATACAGGTAAATTGTCAATAAGCAGTAATATTTTGAAAGTTATCTTTTTGTCTGATCAGTAGATCTCAACAGTGGGTTTAAAATATTCAGTAACCATGTCTTAAACAGATGCACTGTCATCCACTCTCTGTTGTTCCATTTACAGAGCATAGGCTGAGTAGAATTAGCATAACTTTTAGGGCCATAGAAATTTTGATAATTGAACATTGACTTCAATTTAAAGCCATCAGTTGCTTTCATATCTAACAAGAGATGACCTGTCTTTGAAGATTTGAGGTCAGGCATTGACTTCTCCCTCTTAGCTATGAAGGTCCTAGATTACATCTCCTTCCAATATAAGGCCATTTTGTATACACTGAAAATCAATTATTTAGTTTAACCACCTTCATCAATTTTCTTAGCCAGATCATCCAGATAACTTGAAGCACTTGCTGCTTCACCTTGTGCTTTTAGGTTATAAAGAGTTATTCTTTCCATAAACCTCATGAACTGAACTCTACTATCTTCAAACTTTTCTTCTGTAGCTTTCTCACATATTCCAGCCTTCACAGAATTGAAGAGAGTTAAGGCATTTCTCTGGATTAGAATTTGGTTTAAGTGAATGTTGTGACTGGTTTGATCTTCAGTCTAAAACTTTCTCTGTATCAGCAATATGTGTTTTGCTTTCTTATCATTCATGTATTCAGTTAAGCAGCACTTTTAATTTCAAGAATTTATCTTTGCATTCACAACTTGGCTCACTGTTTGGCACAAAAGCTATAGGGTTCAGCCCAAATCAGCTTTCCACAAGTATTCCTTACTAACCTTAACTATTTTGGCCTTTTGTTTTAAAGTAACAGACTGAAGCCTCTTCCTTTCACTTAAACACTTAGAGGCCATTGTAAGGTTATTAATTGGCCTAACTTCAATATTTCATGTCTCAGGGAATAGGGAACCCTACAGAGAGGGAGAGAGACAGGGGGATGGTCAGTAGTTGGAGCAGTCAGAATGCACAGAACATTTATCTATTTATCAAGTGACAGTTTTACATGGGTATGGTTCATGATCCTCCAAATCAATTACAATTGTGACATCAAAGAGCTCTATTCACACATCACTGTAACACATATAGTAGTAATGAAAAAGTTTGAAATATTGGGATAATTACCAAAATATGATGCAGACACATGACGTGAGCACATGTTGTAGGAAAAATGTTGCCAATAGACTTGGTCACCACAGTTTGCCAAAAATCTTCCATTTGTAAATTATACAATATATGAGAAGCTCAATAAAACTCTGGTCAATAAAATGGAATGCATGTATAGGAAATTCATGATAATATTGGGTCATTTTTCTATAACAATTAAAATTTTGATAATTTATCTGTGATTAAACACAGACTTCGATTTAATAAAAAAGTAATCTTTCTAAGAAGCAGAGTATGTTTTCCATTGAGGAGAGAAAAGTTTATTATCCCAATAACTGTTGTGTGATTCTAACTTCAAGGACTTAATAAGAAAATGTATGTGTGTGTGTGTTTGTGTAGATAAATGAAACACTGGCTGCAGAATTATTCCTGAAGCAATGTGAATGTATATATAGAGCTCTTCATGTGTCCAAGAAAATAAGAAAAATGTTTGCTAATAATGAATCTATCATCTTAAAAGGAAAATTACTTTTCCCAAGGAGAAAGAATTTCAGGACTGAATAATTATTCTTTAATGTTAACCCTGATGAATGCACGCTCCCAGACATTTTTACAACATGACCACAGGAAGGCTGTATCTTTTAGTGCTGTCTCTACTGTGCATGAAAAATTGAGTAGTAATCAAAGAAATGTTAAGCCAACACATTTGAAATATATATGGAAAGGAATCAAAGATAAATTTGATGAAGATATTTTAACATACATTGAGTGAGTGTGGGTGTGTGTGATATTTATCTCTGTCTAAGAAGGCTATAAAGTCCTTGAGAGAAGAGATTGTCTATTCATATTTGAGCTCTTCACAGAATCTAGCAAATGTATATCATACAAAATTTTGATCACAACTAGGCATGGTGTTTGGATGTATTTAAATATGCATGAATTTATATATACATGCTATTAAAAGATCATTTTGTTTTGTTTTGGTATACTTGTGAAAACACATTGATAATAATTCATCAAGGTGAAAGATTCTGTCTTACTTATGTCTGTCATGTTTGAATCTTTCCTTAGTAAATGGGCAACCATTTCCATATTGGTATTCAAAAAATGTTAGTTTTGTTGAAAATTATATTTATAGGATTATTTTTCAAAATATTCCTCATATATTAAATATGACATAATTTACAGATATATTTTTCTCACATGATCTAATTACTAAATAGGATAGAGAAATAGGTATGAACAGAGTTATACATTGCATATATGACTTAAATAATTGGGGACAACTGATTAGAAGATTCTGATATCTGATATATCAAAAACAAACTTCCTGTAAAGAGAATCAGTCTATAGTTTTGGGAGTGATTGAAGTTAGCTCAAGCCATGAGGTCTATGTGTGTGTGTGGGGGGGGGCTGTGTGTGTGTATATATATATATATATACAGATATATTATATTTGCTTTTACAGTTTCTTTTTCTTCTGTTAACTATTTCACAGGGATCTAACACCTGCATAATTTATTTTATAATAATTTATATTAGTCAATGTTATACTAAAAGGAAAAACTTATTTAATATTAAAGTACATTCTTTCAGGAATATATTTAGACTACTATCTCTCTCTTCACTTACTCTTCATTTAACTTATATAATATTTTTCATTCCAGTAATAGAATCTGATTAATTATGGTTCCCAAGAAAAAGTAGGAAAAATAAAAAGTTAAAACAAATGAAAAATTAATGAATTAAAAGAAAACCGAAATTGAATAAACTTTATTATAAAGGATAGAAAGGTAAAGAACCATTTTTTATAAGCTATCAAAAAGGAAAAATCAGTGATTAAGCATGAGAAGAAGAAAGAGGCAGGTAGCTGACATAGGGAAAGATGCTATCATCTCCAGGATCAAAACATATAATCAATTACATCAGAAGATGTAATTTATAATCTTTGATCAGATTTTTGCTTCTGCCATCACATTGTGAGGGCCACAAGAATTTGCCTTGATAGTAAATGACTCTAAATATGAACAAAATGCACGTAAAAACTGTTTTCAGGCATTGGACAAGTGGCATAACAGGTCAGTTATCCATGAGATATGAGTTATATGAGAAGGGAATCAAGTTTACCCTGCCTTTCTGTACTGCTTGCAGGCCAGGGAGATACAGAGTGCCAGCAGAGTATAAAGGTCTTGCATAAGCAGCAAAGGCAGACATTGGAGTTTCCACCTTTTGTAGAAGGTGTAACATTAAAGGTGGGGTGTGAAAAGGAACCCTGAATATAAGTATTGGGATTTCTGATAGTACCATAGCTCACATATGAGCTATATATTTACAAACAGAAAAGAACTAGAACTAGCAAGGGAGGATACTACAAGGCTGAAAGCAGAACATAAATACCAGAGGTCATGCAGGGCTGGGAGAATCTGGAATTATGGCCCAGCAACTATAACAAAGATATTTGATTAAGTCAGGCATGGAGTTAAGGAAAAAAAAAAGAAGAGCCACAAATTAGAATTGTAAGTATCCTGGCCCTATAGTAAATATTATGCCTTAAGACTGAGGATAACACCAAATAGATATTTTTAACAAAGAATAATTTGAAGCTGCAGAGTTACAAAAGAGAATACCAGTCATTTATTTGTCAGCCGGAACAAAGCTCCAAACTGCTTATTGAAAGACAAAATATTCTAGACTCTTTTCAATAATATACCATTTATAAAGTGTAATCTATTATAAAAAGTACAAACATAAGAGAAAGCAAGAAAATGTACACCATATTAATGAAAAAAGTTAATAGAAACAGTTTTGAAGATGAATCTAAAATTTGAGTTAACATCCAAGAATTTTAAAATAGCTTTATATGTATATATAATAATTTTTCACAGTAATTGACTCTATTAAAATGTAAGACCAACTATGTGATATCTATAATATGTGAATAATAATAGGATATACAAACTTATGTCTGTAAATATAAGCATATAAATACTATTGTTCAAATAGTACTGTTGGAAAAAGCAGACCTCTATATTCCAGAGATAGGAAGGAAAGTATAAAATAACCAAAGACACAATCTTTCAGAAAATTTATAAATTCCTTAACAGAGCTTCAAAACACATAAAACAAAATTTGACAAATTAAAAAGAGGAATCAAATTTTTCTAAATTGATGAAATATAGTAATTGTCAGGGATAAAGTTCTAATTTTATTGAAATGTAGGACAAAGAAGTCATGTTTCCTTTCTGTTTCTCACTCATCTTCTGTCATAATTATTTTACTATAAGATATGATATATTGCCATCCCAGCAATAAGCATTCAACAAAAAAGAGTTGTTATAAAATTAGTTTTGTAACTTACTCTTTCTTCAACTTTTACTTATATTATATGAAAGTACACTGAATAGTTAATAAAAAATTATTTCAATGTTTGGAAGAAATACTCTGTCTTGATTATTTTACAAGGAATAAGCAGACCCTATGGAGGGTAGCAGTGGCATAATCTCCATTAGTCTCCGATATGGCTTAAACCCTGAAGTCTCCAATTGTGAAATAAATTGATTTTGGCTTTTAAATAACCAAGTAAGCTTATCTCAATATCACTGAATTTTTGATGAAGAGAATTGCCCTTTCATTTTTTTTTTTTTTCGGGGTCCAGCAGGGGGATGTCCAGGCCCCGGGCTGCCAGGTCTGTGGAGAATTGTGCTTTCAAAAACTCATCAAATATATAATATCATTTTTAAATCCTTGATCCATGCCATCAAATTCTCTCCTGATATTTCAGAGTGCAAATAGCTTTTATTGTAAATTAAATTGCTTTTAAATTTACTTAAATGTTTCTCATTATTGCTTATTGTATTCAAAAGAAAGCAATTTACTTGGTTATATATGGAGGAAGTGAGTTTTCACTGTTAAATAAAATATTTACTCATCTCAGCACTAATTTTTATAATCTCCTCTTATGTTTCTTTTAATTTAATAAAAGCAAATACTTTGAAATAGTAAAATGGGTTTCACAAACATTGTTGTGTCTGAATACAATAATTTATCTGCTGGACAAATGAATCAGGTGACACTGTCAAAACTGACAGGAGAAATTCCACCATGTTTTCCTTGAAATGCCTCAAAATTGCCCATTAATCAACTGGTGCAAACTCATAGAAAGAAGTTTATGTACATCAACCAATGCAAAATACATGGAATTTTTGTTTTATATATATTTAATATAACATAGGTCAATATCTATTATAAATAGTTAATAATAATATGTTACCAACAAGCCCATCCATTACCACATATTTACATCTGACCTTATTAAACATTGTACATACATCCTGCAAATTCTCGCCTTTCTCATCCCACAATCCATCTCTCACCAAATTTGTGAGAAAAACTTGAGGTTGACAAATTTCTGGATGGATAATGGTGGTAGAAAATATTTTTTTCAAATGTAGAGTTTTCAGTTTATCTCAAAAAATTGGTATAGTTTTAGAAAAACATGCATATATATATAATTTAGGCCTTACCGAATAATGCCAGGGTTGTAGAAATTCAAACATAGAATTGATAGAATCAGAAATATACATATAGTGAAAATATAATCTTGGAATAAGTTTGATTTAAATTATAACTTAAGAATATATTTTCTAAATTTTAATTGTAATATTGGGTTTATAAAATTAATAAACCCCAGTAATGTGGTGTAAGGATTTAATTTATAATTTGGCATTTTTATTAACTAATAGTGTGCATAAATTAAGTCATGCGTTAAACTTTATCATTGCTTATTATTTATCTAGCAGTTTATTTCTGTTTGTGAAATTACTTATAAGTAGGAATATAGAGTTAATAGCATGATCTCTGGATCAAATAATCTTGGTGGAACCACAGGGCCAACAGTTAATGTGACTCTATAAGTTACTTTGCTTTTTGTGCCTTTATTTTCATCTAAAAATGTGTACAATTGTAATACCTATGATAAATAGCATTTTCATCTGAATAAATGTGTTACTAAAAGGAGGAATTTAAAATAGTATCAAGTTCATTTAAATTATGCATTTTATATTGGTTTCTATTATATAACGTCCAAATGATGAATTATAACTAATAATTATTTGGCAGTCAAACAAAAGTTTTTTTCAGTCATATTTTGAAAACTACTTTTAATATGAATTTCTAGAATGACTTACCTAATTTTTTAAAATGCCACATCATTTTAAAATGCCACACAGGAACAATTTTGAAGTCATTCATGGATCACCTTTGATTTCACAACAGTTTACAAAAGTTGGATGCTATGAGAATTAGGAATAACACAAATGTATTTGACTTCATCCTTATGGGATTGACAGACTCTAAAGAGATCCAGCATATTCTCTTTATGTTACTTTTCATGATATATCTGATTATTCTGTTGTGGAATGCAGGGATGATACTGATAATTCACCTGGATCTCTAGCTTCACACTGTTATGTAGTTTTCCTCAGTCCCTTGTCATTACTTGATCTCAGTTACTCAAGAGTCATCATTCCTAAATCCTTAGAGAATTTACTGACTTCCACCAAGTCTGTTTCGTTCATGGGCTCCTTCACACAGATGTATATTTTTGTCTTCTTGGGTGTCACTGAATTTTACCTCCTTGCTTCTATGGCCTATGACTGCTATATCACCATCTGTAATCCTCTTAACTATCCATTTATTATGTCCATGAGACTGTGCCACATCCTCATCACTGGGTCTTACATGATTGGCTTTACTGACTCCTTAGTCAATGTTCTTTGCATGAACAGTTTGCATTTCTGCAACTTCAAGGTAATCCACCATTTTTTCTGTGACTTAACCCCAATTTTAGCCCTGTCCTGCAATGACACTGATAACACTGAAATCATGATAACCATTCTCACTAGCTCAAATATAACAATGTCTCTAATCACAATCTTTGTGTCCTAAGAGTCCATTCTTTCTACTATCCTGAAAATTAATTCCACTTCAGAAAAGTGCAAAGCCTTGTCTACTTGTGCCTCCCACCTCCTGGGAGTCACAATCTTTTATGATACAATGATATTTACTTATTTTAAAACCCAAGAAATCCTACTCCTTGGGAAAAGATTATGTGGCTTTTGTGTTTTATACCATGGTGATCCCCATGCTGAATCCACTCATTTATAGTCTTAGGAACAAAAGGTGAAAAATGCTCTCATTAGAGTCATGCAGAGGAGCTCCAGGTAACTGACATGACAGTGATGCTGAATTTTTAAGTGCATCTTTTTTCCTTTCCTATTGGATTATTTATTGGTCTCTCTGTAAACACAGTAGTATACTTTAATTAGATTGATTTTTTTTGCACTGTCATCTATTAGGATATTTTCATACCAAAAAGGAAGAGAGGCAAGATCATGTTGGATCTGCAGGCTTATATAATATTTTGATTTTTGCACTTAGTAGGATGGGAAGATGTATAGGTTTTTGGAAGCAAATTGACATGATCCAACTTACTTTACATAGAGAAAATTAGAGAATAAATCTTAAAATTTTTCTGAACAATAGGAGGAAGGCTTTTCTTTAGCTAAGATTAAATTTTAGATATTTCAAGAACCTACCTAAGTACTACCTTGTAGAGGTAAACAATTTCAGTTGCATACCTAAAGCACTTCAAATATTGTCTGGCATTCAGTATGTGCTAGGTAAATATAACCCATTTTTCTTATTATTATATAACATCAATCATTTGCAAATAAAAAACTAAAGCTTTTATTTTGTCTTTAAACTACTGAAAACCAAATCTTACATAAAATATAATATGCACTGATATACATAGGGATAAAAAAAAGGACAATGCAAACAGTCTAGTGTTTTCATATTTTCCAAAGTTTTTTTACATTTATTTAATAATAGCCTGAACACTTTTTAAAATATGAGAGGTTTGAGTATTCTGCACTTAATTAAAATTTAAGCATACCCTGTACTTATTGTTGACTGAATTGAGAATTTGTTGGCCGTCATTGCCAAAACCACCAATGAGGATACATTTTCTAAATTGCAGAAATGTTAATAAATGAAAGCAAGCCCAGCACTGTTCATAAAAATGATGAGAACATTTTAAAAGCTTATTAATATAATAAAATACACAATGCAGGTACATGATGAGAGATTAGTCAAAAATATATTAAGAAAGTAAATGTTTATCCAGGAAATCTCTAATTGCAAACAAAAGAAAGATTAATGCAATAAATATAGATTCTAGACAACCTGGGTAATTAAGGAGATGGCATAATGGAAGCAAAGTTTGCTTTTTTTTATTCATTTGGATGATGATAGAATGCATGAGCAATCCTGCTATTTGGTATCAATAAATGTTTATCTATCTTTAGGCCAACTAAAGTAAGAATAAAGCATTATTTGGTAAAGTAAAGGCATTTCTTCATTTAATAAGAAAGGAGAAGGAGGATAATTTGTGTTTTGTGGGTTGCACAGTGACCTTGCTGAAGGTCTCATAGCTTGCCCCTAGTCTTTCTCATGAGCACTTGTTATAGATCTGCAGAGAATATATTGAGTATAGTCCAATATCTCAATGGTCTATTGAAAAAGAATGCAAGTGCTGAGAATACAGTGTTCACTTTTTATCCCAATTTTCACTGTAGCTCACATTTGACTTAAACAATGTTTAAAGTGCATATTTATTCTCCTTGTCTGCTTATACTGTGTCCTTACCTTTCTCCTTCCCTCTGTAAAAGGTGAAACATTTCATTTTCACATTGCATCTTTGAGACACTTGTCTCTCCTTGGAATTTGATTTCTTTAATATTTACTATCTTTCTGATGTGTTCAAAAATAGTTATGATTGCTTATAATAAAGGTTTTGTAAAGTTGTTAAGATGGAAGAAATGATCTTTGTAGATTCCTACATCTTAAGTGGAAGTGCAATTTTTATATTTCCTTTCAAATCTTATTCACTGCTATAGCTTCAAATATGTCTTTTCTGGAATACCTCACACCTGCAGGAAAAATATCTTTCTAGAGTTCTAACATTAAACCTTGAAAATATAATGGAACTTCAGAATCATTGTAGATATAACTAGTCTCATCCATTCATTATATTTTTCTTTATTAGAGCAGTCATAGGTTTACAGAACAATCATGCATAAAATATAGGGTTTACATATAACACACTGTTATTAACTCCTGGCCTTGGTGCAAAACATTTCTTTTAATTGATGATAGCACATTTTAATAATTGTTCTATTAACTATAGCTCAATGATTAACTTAGGTTTCACTGTGTAATACAGTTCCATGAATTTATTTTTTATTTTTTTCTATTACCATATATATGCATCCAAATTTTCCCCATTTTAATCACATTAAGACATATATTTCAGTGCTTTCAATTATGTTCACAATGTTGTGTTACCATCATCACTGCCCAATACTGAAACATTTCCATCAATCCAAATAGATACTTTGTATATTATAAGCCTTCACTCCCCATTCCCTATTCACACTCTGTCTCCTGGATACTTATATTCTAGATTCTAAATCTATTATATAATTAGTTTATAATGGTAACATCATACAACTTATGGGTTTTTGTGTTTGGCTTATTTCACTCAATATGGTGTCTTCAAGATTCATCTGTTTAGCCCCGTATACAAGGACTTCATGCTGTTTTTTATTTTTTAAGACTGATTAATATTGCAATGTACGTATATACTACATACTATTTATCCATTCATCAGTTTTTGGAGACTTGGGATGCTTCCATCTATTAACAATTGTGAATAACATCACTATGAACATCTGTGTGTAAATATTTGTTTGAGTCTTTGCTTTTAAATCTTTAGGGAATAAAATATAGTAGTGGGATTGCTGAGTAATAAGGTAATCCTACAATTTTGTTTTTGGAGGGACTGCCAAACTCTCTTGCACAGTGGCTGAACCATTTTCTCCACAACCTCTCCAATACTTGCTTTACTTTTAAAATCATTTTGCCTCTCAGTTGGAGTAAAAATAAAGGCCATGAAAACTGACAGAAAGCAGGCTGCCTTGGAATGTGGGAGACAGGCTGGAAAGTAGGATACAGTCACCTTTAGTCTCAAGAAACTGAGATAAGATCTGAGAGGAGACTGGTGGGGAGACATCCTGAGCTTCAAAAAGTGTAACATGTATATGTTAGGTAAAGATTTACAAGCTCTGCTACTAAAGATTTACAAGGTCTGCTACATGCAAGAATGTAAAGAGAACTGAGCTTTTAACCCTCAAAACTTGCTGGTTTTAGTAAAATGTAAACTGTCATGTATCTATTGCCTTTGCACATGTGCACACGTATTTTCTTTGTTCTACAGCCAAATAAAAGCCACACTTTATTATGTGGTGGGACTCTTCTTCTCCACTCAGACAGAATGTCCCCTGATCCCAGTTATTTCTTCTCTTTGTCTCATTCTTTCTCATCTGCAGCACCATTTTCACGGACCCAGTTCCTGAACATCAACATATGGCGCCCAACATGGGGCCCTGAAAAGGAAACTTTCTTTCACTCAGTGCGTGGACCAAGGATTTCCTGAGAGTGATTTTAAAGAAAATGAAAACAGAAAAGGTAAGTTACATGCTTGGAATCATCAGGGTTATGGGTAATCAGCAGTCGAACTTTGAAGAGTACAGTAGTGTGTTAAAAACTTTATTAAAAAGCACCATTGTAACTATTAAATCCTCAGCTTTTGAGGAACTTTTTTCTCTTGTACAGAATTATTGCTATTGGTTTCAGCCATAAGTGTGGGATATTTTAAACCTGAAACAATGGAAGTTAGTAATGAAAGCTTTAAAAAGGGGCTATCAAAATGGAGACATAATTCCCCTTCATGTATGGTCTTTGTGTAGTCCTGTTTCTGGTGTTCTTGAACCATTACAATCAGATGAAAATGAAGATATTAAACAGGATACTGCTATTGCAGGACCAATAGCAGAACAAGCTAATGATTTTAATGAAAATATATATGAAAAAATTAATGAACAGCCAAAAACAGATAAGCTCATGTCTAATAAAAGAGAAGGAAAGAAAAAGGGAGTTTATGGAACTTTTCCAGAGGTTTTTATGCAGTCCACTGCAAAAGATTGGTGAGCCAAAAATAGTGTGAGAGCTCCATCTAGCCACCAACTCGTGTGTGTCTGATATGTCAAAAAGTGTTACTCTGGGCCAATGAATGCCATTCTAGATATCTTAAGAATGGCAGTCTCATTAATAAGTTGGGAAACTTATGGGGAAAAAACTTACTATATCAATGGGGAGTTTATTTGAATATTCCTCATGTTTCTGAAACAGCTAAACATCTTATTACTCTGGCTCTTAAGCCTCTTAAAATAGAATCTAGTAAGCCCTCTGAAAATGCAGAGGCGGAGAATTCTGTACCTGATCAGCTTGAGGCCAATTTACATCTGTATGACTGAATGTTCTGAAAGTGAAAATCCAGAGCCTCCTACAGAGGTTTGTGTTGCCATGGAAACCAGGAAGGGATCCCCAAGGCACTTTTCAAGCTATTAATAGCTCTTCAGCTCCAGCTGTCCACATGAACCCTTTAGTTCCAGCTGCAGACCTTGATGTGCCTAAAGAGACTTTCCTTAACAAGCCATTTGCCACAGCATTTAGCCCTCAGTCAAGTTCCCTAAACCTCTTTTTTTTTGAGCCATCTTTAGATCCTCCTAAAGCATCTGAGAAAATTCCTTTTCCACAGACTGCACTCTGAAAAGCATAGCACAATCAAGTAAATCAGGTGATCTTGAAGTTTTGCAGCTTTTTTCTGGTTGCAGAACCTGTTTTAACTGTGGAAAGGCTGGTCATTATGAAAAAGGATGGTAAAAATCAGCCCTCTGCAAAAGCACTTCATGTTTGAAATTCACAAGGGATTAATATTAATTCTGCCCCCACAGTTTTCAGATTCTTTCCGCAAATTTATGCACCGCCATCTAGCAAGTGCCAGTCTGTAATTTGCCACCACCAAAAAATTAATACTTAAGAGACTAAATAAAGTCTGTCTAGCCAATTCAGGAGCAAAAGGGACTATTTCAAAAAATTTAGTAAGATTAATATTAGAAGGATCTAGCATTAGTTGCAGGGGCATCACTATTCTGCCACAAAGTTAAGTAAAATAAGGAAAATATTCCAGCAGCAGCTTTGTAAACCTCCTACTGCTTACATAATGATAAGACTGTGGGATGATAGAGGATAATAAAATTAAACCACTAGAAAGGTAAGAAAACTTAGCAATACAGTTTCCAGAAAACTTCTCAAAAGCAGTAAAATCAAAGATGTATGTTTCTATTGATGTGCTGTAACTTGTTTTGTGTTTGTCTGTTTGTTCAGTGTCAGTGTATATTTTGATACCTCCAGATGGTAATATTAAATTAATGAAAAAAATTCTTAAAAGAGCCCTATTCAAATGACCAACATTAAATAAGTGCTTATATTAATAAATAAATATGGGTATTAATTTAAAATAATGAAAACTGTTATAATCAATTTAAATCATTATTCTAACAAGTTTGTTTAATGTTGATGGTAATTGTATGTTGTCAGAAGTTTGCTTAGAAACAGTTTCAAAAATCGTTGTGGTAACTTAAGTATGGAATGTATATAGAATGTGATTTTATTATTAAAAAAAAAAAGTAATTTATCCTAAGATAAAATGACTAGTTATTAAAACAAAGTTAAAGTTTTATTCTTTCTCAAAGTTTCTCAAGTCATTAATCTGGTTTAATAAAAGTTTACACAGAGATTTTATCCTGAATAATCAGCATGCGAAAAAGAAAGTTTTTTCAAAGTAGCTTCTTATATTTTAATCTTAATGTTTCCTTGAAGAAACAGGTTTTATCACTTTTAAAAGAACATAATGTTTAAACCTGCTTTCTCAAAAAGAAGCTTTTTATTTCAAACTCTTACAAATAATTTGGTATCTTACCTAGAAAAAGATAAAATACTAAAAATAGTAAAGTTCATGTGATATATTATAAGCTGAATGAAGCATTTAAAACTGTTGTACAATTAAAAGAAATTTTCTAATTTTATGACAAAGTTATATGAATAAAAAGTTCATATGAATACTTTAAAAGTGTATAAAATTCTGAAAATATAATAATGTTTCAATATAATATTAAATAAAAGTGTAATGTGATTAATCATAATTTTAATTATTTTAAAATATAATAATATGTGTTATAAAAACTACCTCTCTGCCTAAAAATCAAAAGGCAGATGCTTTAACTTAAGTTTATCTGATTTACTCCACCTCTGCTAAAACAACAACAACAACAAAAACAAAACAAAACACAAGTCTATAACTACAGAAAGAAAGCAGCCATTAGGGGCTGCCAAGGGTAGTGCATAACAGTAAATTACAGCAAATTAAAATAACACCACTGCAATGTGCAGCAGTCCCAAATATTATCAGTTTGTCACAAAAAAATTAATCCTATTAAACAAGTCAAACCAGCCCACATTCTTTCTGTAAATAGCCAACAATAAATTAAATTTATTTTCAACATTGTAAGCTATACCCCCAATTCTAATTATAATGTTAACAACAAAACCAATGCAAGTATTAAAATTACAAGTTAATGTATTGCCCCACAGCCCAAATAGGAAATAATAATTTGTTTTTACCTATACCTCAAACTATATAAAATAAAATAAAAAATTAAAGTCATTCTAATCATGCTACTAAAAATCTTAAATGCATTAACAATAAAAGGTTATTCATTGGATGTGTGCTGGTTAAAAGTCTTATTAGATTTTGTTGTTATATAATCTACTATAGTTATGAATTATGTATAACATACTTTAATAATCAAAAATTAAATGCACTACATTGCATACTTAAGTAATTTAATAACTTGGATGTTACACATGAATATATTTTATTATATATATATGTAAATCATAACATTTTTCATATTTCAGGAAAAATAATGGAAACTAAAATAGTAAGCACATCAAGGATGCTTTGTAACAAATTAAAAAAGATTAAGTACATTTCAAAAGGTATTGTATTCCTCCCTGGAGGAGCTGGCCACTATCCCAGGGACTGATGCATAAACCTTAATGTATACTACCCAAGGAGTGTTCTGTTCCTTCCTGGGGATGCTGGCCACCTCCTCAGGAATTAGCAAAATACTCACAAGTTGGCATCTATAGTATCAAATTCATTAATCCTAAACACAGTCAACCAAAACTCTAGTATCAGTTGCTAATTCAACACTTCCCAACTAAAAGCTAAATATTGGTAAGTGTATATATATATATATATATATACACACACACACACATATGTATAAAACTGCTCTATTTATCTGTCATTCTGTAAGTCTGCTCAATATCAACTTAATCTTTTAATTGATTATGTTATTCATGTTTCTCTCTCTAATTGTCAGTATAAGCTTATTAAAATAAATATACATGTTAGCATTTATCTTGTATCTATCCAGGACTCTAGTGAAGAATAAGCCAAGTATATCAGTGTATACCCTGGTTTGGTAAGCATGTGAATGTGTATGTATACATATTATAAAAGATTGGAATATAACAGTTAAACCCCTGTTTATGAACAATAAAATTAATGTTGCAAAAACAAAAAGGGGGAGATGAAGGAGAATCTATTAAAAACAAACTATCTAAAGCATTGCTTACCTTAAATAGCATTGCTTACCTTAAATTTTCTTAATAGACAACAAATTTCTAATACCATAGCAGCAGAAAGACAATGGGAGGTTAATAAAAAGAATGAAAATGAAAAATGAAACAACCAATAAATGGGAAAAAGGAGAGGTAAAATTTTGGTGCCGAGGTTTTCCTCTTATCATTACAGAATCAGGAGAACAGCAGTGGATCCCCTCCAAAAGAATCAAGCCTAGAGTTGAAAATGCTGCTGAAACTTAAACTATGGACATGGTTATTTCACATTGGATTAATTATAGGTAAAGTATTAGGTGAAGGTAAGATGCCACATCATAATTACACTTATTGGGCATACGTAACCAACCCACCTCTTTTAGAGCTGTTAACTTGGAATGATGAGTGTTAAGATTGATTTATCTTAATCAATCTCACCATTTTCTAGGACCCATAGATATATGACTACCCTTAAAGCCAAAAGAAGGGAAATTTATAGAAAATTTAACTTTGCCTTTTATAGATCGCCCTCTTTGTATTGGATATGGTTCTATATGCATGCAACGTAAAAACTGCAGTGTAGTTTTAACAGAGAAAAATCAAACTTGAATTTATGTTCTCATTTTCCCTTCTTTACCATATAAATCAGAAAATATGGTAAATCTTACATGTCCCTCTCACAACAGACTACTTAATGAAAAATGGCATATATGTCATGGGTTTACAGAGGTTGTGTTGTTTAATGATTCCTATGGAATTATAAAGGATCAGGCCCTTATAGAAATACCAAAGCCTATTAAAAACACAAAGGAATCCATAAAGCCTGAACCCTCACAGATGTTGGCAGCCATTTTGCTCCTACACATGACAATACACTTTGATGAGGGAAGTAACATGCTTTATGGCCTGGTAATTGTAAGCTTCTACCCAAATAAATACCCTGTATAAAAGACAAAAAAATAAAAATGAAAAATAAAATAAGACAAAATAAAATAAAATAAAAACACAACCATATCTTGGTTCATTAATAATTCAACCATAATCACAAAAGACATCAATCCTTATTTCTGGAATTTTGATAATACAACATTTACTAACAGCTCAATAAATTGGAAAAATCAAGGAAGATATATCCCACAATGGTGGGACACTAAACTTAACAAAACTCAAAATTATTTGTGGAAGTTATTTTTGGGAACTGGCCCAATTTTTGAATGGCAAGGCAGTAAAACTAATATTACCAGTTTAAAAGAAAATCAACTCAATTTCTTACAGTATGTGTACAAGATCCTATAGTTTTTATCATTGGAAAAATAACTTTTGGTGAAAGGAACATTAGTTGCTCCTATTGCTCTTTATTTACATGTCTTAAGAATTCATATTTTCAGGAAAATCAAACTCTTTTTATAGCAAGAAGAAGAAAATCACTATGGTTACCAGTTTGGATGACCAGACATTGACAACAGTCTCCAGAATCCCAGTTGCTGTGGCATTTCCTTGACCATTATTTAAAAACAACTACAAGACTGATTGGACTTTTAAAAGCAGGAATTTGGGACTGATTGGCATCATAACCGCTGCAGCCATTACTGCATAGCCCAGCATCAAGGAGTCCAGACTCAACAATATGTTAAGTACTGGCATAAAAATGCAAGTGAGATGTGGCATAGCCAGTCTCACATTGATATGGAACTGAATAATCTTATGAATGATCTTGAAACAACTATTATACATTTGGGTAATCAAATCTATAATATAAACTTGTTAAGAGCTCTTAAATGTGATTGGAATGAAAGTTCTTTTTGTATTACTCCTTTGCCTTATAATAACAGTGAACATGTTTGGGAAGAAGTAAAAAATAATTTGATTGGATATAAGCATAATATTTCTTTAGATATTTTAGAATTGCAAAAGAAAGCATTAAGCATGTTTCAAAATGAATTGAAAGAAACCCCTGGTGCGGAATTTTTGAATGAATTCTCTGAAAATTTAAATACTATCAATCCATTTCACTGGTGGAAACAAAAACAGTTAATATCATTTTGATTTGGATTAGGAATTATTGTTATATGCATTTTAATTGTTTGTATTGTCAAAGGTAGAGTAATGACATATATTCATAGAAAAAATGAAAAATTAGATCAGATAAATGCATTTATGTTAAGAAAGTTAGCCATGAAAAACTAATTTTACATTATTTAGTAGAAAGTAGTATACTAATAACCCCTTGACCTTAATACTAATTATCTGCACAAAAATATTCAGTAAAGGAACCTGAAGAAGTATAAATATAAATGAAATTGCCTTCCATGTAAGAGCTCAAAAGCTTGGCTGGTGGCCAATGACAGGTAAGATCCTCATAGGAGGACCATCTAAGACAGGCACAGTCACAGAGCCTATGGAAGAAGACAAGTGTGATAGGAGGTCACCTTATATCAGCTTATACAATGGTTCCTATGATCTTCATTGAAAAAATTAAAAAATTAAAAAGGGGGAAATGATGGAGTTCAAATGAAGACCATGACAACTGACAGAAATCAGGCTGCCTTGGAATGTGGGAGACAGGCTGGAAAGTAGGATACAGGCACCTTTAGTCTCAAGAAACTGAGATAAGATCTGAGAGGAGACTGGTGGCGAGATATACTGAGCTTCAAAGAGTGTAACATGTATATGTTAGATAAAGATTTACAAGGTCTGCTACTAAAGATTTACAAGATCTGCTGCATGCAGGAATGTAGAGAACTAAGACATTAAGCCTCAAAACTTGCTAATTTTAGTAAAATGCAAACTGTCATGTATCTATTGCTTTTGCACATGTGCACACATATTTTCTTCGTTCTACAGCCAAATAAAAGCCACACTTTATTATGTGGTGGGGCTCTTCTCCCTGTGGACAGAAAGTACCCTGATCCCAATTATTTCTTCTTTTTGTTTTCACGGACCCAGTTCCAGAACGTCAACACCTCTCCATCCTCCATTGTCATCATCACCTTCTTCTCCTTCTTCTTCTAATAATAAAAATAATAATAACAATAATAATGATGATGATGATGATTCTACATCTTCTTCTTTTAATATCTTTGGTATTGTTCACTCATGCTCAAAAACTGCAAATTCTACAAGTATCACCCAATTGAATAATTAGTCAAAAGCAGTGGAAACTAGTTATTAAATACTGTACTTCTTACATAGTTTCCATTTTCTCTCCTATATCCACCGTTGACAAAATGAAGACTTTCATTACTTCCTATGACATTTTCTGGAGCCCTGATAATGCAGTGACAAAAGCAGATCAGTCTGTCATTTCATTCTATATACTAAAGTGCTTAAAACCACAGATGTAGCCAGGAAGTTTAGGTTTTTATCACTTTTTTTTTTCTTTTTGAGATAACGGGGACTAAAGCTTCTACCTTGTATGTGGGATGTCCACCCTCAATGACTGAGCCACATCAGCTCCCCTGAGTTGACTCCCTCATCTGTTGGCCTCATGTGGGAGACTGGAGGTCAACCATTTGAACCACATCCATTTTGTGTATCACTCTTAAAAGTTATGTGGACTTGAGCAGAGTCCTTAGAGTTGATGTACATCTGTTTCCTCAACTGTGATTATAGAGCAATACTGGAACCCCTTCTTAGAGTTCTTATGAGAATACTTAGTATATGTATTGCATTTAAATAAAGTAAATATAAAGTTGCATATAAGTGCTAACAATTCCTATTAACTATTATTCATTCTGTAACTTACCATTCATTCAAAAATGCTTTTGGAATTAAATATATGTGTGGTCCAGAAATTATGTTATGTCCTGGTGATATAATTGTGTGGAGAAACAGAAAAATCATTGTCTTTAAACAAATTACAGGGTCAGTGCAGTGGTAGAGCTAAATATTAACAACATAAATTCCTGATATGGGGCTTTTAAAGTATTATTTGACTCTCAAGATTGAGGGTGAAGATGTTTTAAATAAAATATGAGAAAATGAAACAAATCTCTTTGTGAAATGCTTCTAGGTTGCCAGCATGTACTACATGTTTTCTGTCCCCAAATTTGTACTTGTGAATACATATAAAGACATTATTTTCTGTAAAAAAAATTTACTTTTTTCTCTACATGCTACAGTTTAAAAATAAAGTCCAGGAGATTGTGGGAACATGGCTAATGGATTAGACATATAAATAATCTTAGCTCTCACTAAAACAACAAAAAAGTCAGATGCTGCCATGGGGATCAGCTTTGGGGCACAGCAAACCAGGACATCTGCTTACCAAATCCCAGAAGAGTGAGGGTCAGAGACACAAAGAAACCAAAAGAAATAATCATGAGTTATTAAATCTCCTGGCTGCCAGGAAGGGCTCCCTTCCCCCACATCTGAGATATTAAGCAAGGATAAAACTCCTGGTGAATTGTATCTAACTAAGTGTAGGGCAGACTTCTACCTCCATGGGAAGGGCTCTGAGTCATCTAGGAGGGTATTGGACTGATAGGGAAGCCAGGAATAATTGGGAGTTGTTTACCTCAGTGACAGGATGGGGCACCCATATCTGGACTTCAGGGCAGACAGACTAGGTGGAGACCCAGCCCCCTGCTCCAAAAGGGAGTGTGGTGACAGGTTCTCTGTGAGGAAGAGGGGTCTGAGAGAGTGGAGAGAGATTTTTTAAAGTGAATTTAGCCAGCTGGGCCCCCTTGAATATCAGAAGTTACCCCGACTCAACAGGGAGAGGTGAGAGGGATTGTCTCAGGCTGGCAGTCATGCCCAGCCACCTAGGTAAAGAGAGAAAATACATCAGTGATGAGGCAGAGACGGCAGCAATCTGTACCACTCCAGCTGACTGCCAGGGATCTAACCTACCAGAGGGAAAAGCGGCTGAGAGTCTTCTGAAAGGCTAGTTAACCTAAGAATTCAGAATAGCTCAGTGGGAGAATTCCTGCCTAACATGTGTGAGGTCCCTGGTTCAATTCCTGCTATTCCTTGAGAAGAAATCCACCAGGTTATCAAGCATCATCCTGAAACTTTATGACACGCAACATATAGATATTTCCTTTGTAATAGCCTTTCTTGGATACCTTATTTAAAAAAAACATATTTTCTTTTATTTCTCTTGCTTTAATCACTAAAACTCAATTCAAAACCTGCAGAGGGCAGACTGCATTGTGAGGGATTGAGGAACACCAGCAGCCTGAGAAGATCCTTAGGCTTCTAAGAAAGAAATCTGTTTTTCCATGTTTATCATTATTTTTTCTTCTATGTTCTTTTGTTAAAGAAAAAAGGGAAAGAGGACGGAAGGAGTGTTGCAGGAAATAATGATTGAAAACTTCCCAACCTTATTGAAGGAGATAGACATACAAGTCCAGCAAGTGCAGCACATCCCAAACAGTATAAATCCCAACAGGCCTACTCCAAGACATATACTCATAAAACTGTCCAATGTTCAAGACAAAGAGAAAATACTGAAAGTAGCAAGAGAAAAGAGAACCATCACATACAGAGAAACTTAATAAGATTAAGTGCTGATTTCTCAGAAGGCATGAGGCAAGAAGGCAGTAGTATGACATAATTAAGGTACTAAAGCAAAAAAAACTTCCAGCCAAGAATTCTCTACCCAGCAATGCTGGCATTCAAAAATAATGGGGAGTTCAAAATATTCACAGATAAACAGAAATTAAGAGAATATGCCAATAAGAAACCTCCCCATCAAGAAATACTAAAGGAAGTTCTTCAGGTTGAAAGGAAAAAACAGGAGAGAGAAAACTGGAAGAGAGTAAGAACAATTAAAAAGATGAAAAGAGAAATAAAAAAAACATATGACATACATAAACCCAAAGAAAATATGGTTAATATAAGTAATTCCTTGAGAGTAATAACACTGAATGTTAATGGATTAAAATCACCGGTCACGAGACAGAGATTGGAAGAATGGGTTAAGAAATATGACTCATCTATATGTTGTCTACAAGAAACCCACCTTAGACCAAGGAATTCAAGGAGGCTAAAAGTGAATGGCTAGAAAACAATCTTACAAGCAAACAATAAACAAAAAAGGGCAGGAGTAGCTATACTAATATCTGACAAAGTAGACTTTGAAAGCAAAACTGTTGTAAGAGACAAAGACGTACACTATATATTATTGAAAGGAGTAATCTTTCCAGAAGAAAGAACAATCATAAACATTTATGCACCTAATCAGTGTGCCTGAAAATACATTAGGCAAACACTGGAAAGACTTAGTGGACAAATAGATACTCTACAATTATAATGGGGGACATTAATACATTATTATAACCATTAGACAGAACATTGTGACAAAGAGTCAATAAAGAAACAAAGACTTTGGTTAATACATTAGAGGATATGGACCTAATAGGCATACACAGAATACTACACCCAAATACAGCAGGATATACATTCCTCTTGAGTGTACATGGATCACACTCCAAGATAGACCACATGCTAAGCCACAGAAAAAATCTCAATGAATTCAGAAAGATTGAGATTATACAAAGTAATTAGCCAGACTAAAATGGAATGAAATTTGAAATCAGTAAGGACCAGAGAACCAGATTAGGCAAAAATATTTGGAAATTTAACAACAAACTCTTTGATATACAGTGAGTCATGGAGGAAATCTCAAAAGAAATCAGTAACTACTTTGAAACGAGTGAAAATCACAACACAACACATCAAAAGCTGTGATACAGCAAAATCTATAAAGAGGGAAAAAATCATAGCCATAAATGCATATATTAAAAAAGAAGAAAGAGCTAAAATCGAAGACCTAACTGCACACCTGGAGAAATTGGAAAAACAACATCAAACTAACACAAAAGAAGGAGAAAGATGGAATTAACAAAGATTAGAGCAGAACTACATGAAATAGAAAATAAGAAAGCACTAGAGAAAATAAACAAAACTAAAAGCTGGATCTTCGAGAAGATCAATAAAATTGAAAAACCTTAGCCAGACTAACAAAGAAAAAGAGAGCAGATACAAACACACAAAATAAGAAATGAGGAAGGAGATATCACCACTGACAACACAGAAATAAAGAGCATCAAAAGAGGATAATATGAAAAATTATACGCCAGCAAGAAAGATAATTTAGAGGAAATGGACAAATTCCTAGAGACTCTCAAGCAGTCCACATTGATGAAAGAAGAAACTGATGAGCTCAACTGTTCAATTACAAATAAAAAGAAAGACTCAGTCACCAATAAATTCCCAACTAAGAAGAGCCCAAGACCAGATGCCTTCACAGGTGAATTCTAATAAAATTTCCAAAAAGAACTAACACCAATCTTGCTTAAGCTCTTACAAAAATAAAAAGAAGTAGAAGGAAATTTGCCTAACTCATTCTATGATGCCAACATTACCCTAATACCAAAGTCAAACCAGGATACCACAAGAAAGGAAAATTACAGACCAATACTCTAATGAAGTTAGATGCTAAAATCCTCAACACAATGCTTGCTAATCACATTCAACAACATATCAAATGAATTATACACCATGACAAAGTGGATTTCATCCCGGCTATGAAAGGATGTTTCAACATAAGAAAGTCAATGTAATACACCACATAAACAGATTGAAAGAAAAAAATCACATGACCGTCTCTATAGACACAGAAAAAAATTTGACAAAATACCGCACCCTTTCCTGATAAAAACACTGCAAAAGATAGGAATAAATGGAAAGTTTCTGAACACGGTAAAGGCTATATATGAAAAACCCACAGTTAACATTATCTTCAATGCTGAAATCCTAAAAGCTTTCCCTCTATGATCGGGAACAAGACAAGTATGCCCACTATCACCACTCATATTTTAACATTGTCTTAGAAGTACTTGCTTGAGCACTGACGCAAGAAAAAGATATAAAAGACATCCAAATTGGAAAGAAAGAAGTAAAAATTTCACTATTTTTAGATGACATGATCCTATATGTAGAAAGCCCTGAGAAATCTACAACAAAGTTTCTAGAACTTATAAATGATTTCAGAAAAGTCACAGGCTATAAAATCAATGCTCAAAAATCAGTAGCATTTCTGTACACCAATAATGAGCAATTTGAGGAGGAAATCAAGAAAAAGTACCATTTACAATAGTAACTAAAAAGAATCAAATACCTAGGAATAAATTACCTAAAGATATAAAGGATTTATCTATAGAAAACTGCACACCACTGTTAAAGGAAATCAAAGAAGACTTAATTAAATAGAAGAATATTCCCTATTCATGGATAGGAAGACTAATCATCATTAAGATGTCTATTCTACCCAAACTAATCTACAGATTTACTGCAATCCCAATAAAAATCAACACAGCAGTTTCTAATGAATTGGGAAAACTAACTACAATATTTATTTGGAAGGGTAACAGGCCTAGAATTGCCAAAGACATACTTAAAAAGAAAAATGAAATTGGAGTTATCACACTACCTGACTGAAATGTACTACAAAGAACAGTGTTCAAAACTGTAAGGTATTGGCACAATAGACATACTGACCAATGGACCTGAATTGAGAGTTCTGATATAGGTCCTTGCCATATAAAGTCATCTGATATTTGACAAGGCTACCAAGCCCACCCAACTGGGGGAGAATGTTCTCGTCAACAAATGGTGTTTGGAGAAAAGGATAACCATATCCAAAAGAATGGGAGAGGAACACCATCTCACACCTATACAAAAATCAACTCAAGAAAGATCAAAGGTCTAAATATAAGAACCAAGACCATAAAGATCTTGGAAGATAATGTAGGGAAGCATCTACAGGACATGGTAATAGAAAATGGTTTCATGAAGTTCAAGCCCAAAACATGAGAAGCAAAAGAAAAAAATAGATAAATGGGACCTCCTCAAAATTAAAAACTATTGCACCACAAAGAATGCTATCAAGAAAGTAAAAAGGCAGCCTACCGAATGGGAGAAAATATTAGGCAACCATATATCTCATAGGAGCCTAATATCCAGCATACATAAAGAAATCCTTCACCTTGAAAATAAAAGGACAAAGAACCCATTTAAAAAATGGGCAAGTGACCTGAAAAGACACTTTTACAAGGAAGAAATACAAATGGCTAAAAAACACATGAAAAGATGCTCAAAATCACTAGCTTTTAGGGAAATGCAAATCAAAAGTACAATGAGATACCATCTTACACCTATTATAATGGTGGCTATTAAAAAATCATTTGTCTAAGCCTCTCTGCATATGGTCTATCAGTCCCTTCTATTGAAACCTATATGTGATGCTGGGGTTTTTAGATGTACTTCCAGAGACTGAAACCTCTGACCTACCTATGTGCCAGCTGTGCCTGGAATATCGGTGGAGCTGCAACTCCTACCCTACAGCTCAATGGACTCATCCAAGTCACCTGGCGAGGAGACGATGATGGGCGACGGCTATCCCAGGGAATGGAGAGGGCCTGCAGCTGCAGGCAGGATAATCCCATCCACCATATCCATGGAATATAAACCCTCTCTCACTTGGAGGTGGAATGGACATCACCATCCTAGTCCCCTCAGGATTGGTGGAGGAGCTATGGACTAGATTGGACTTGGTGGTGTTCTGCTGTAGACATATTGTGATTCAAGCAATGGAAGAAATTATAACAGTGAGGTGGAGCCGGTGGCCACTGGGCGTTTTTGGGGCAGGGAGGGGAGGGGCAGTTGAAATACAGGGACTTTTTGGGACTTGGGGGTTGTCCTGAGTTGCGTTGTGGTGACGGATGTAGGCCATTTTGTATCAGCATATACCATGCAGAACTGTGTGGGAGAGAGTGTGGTCTATGATGTGAACTGTGGTCTATGCTTCGTGGAAAGGCACCAGGATATGTATATCCATTGCGGGTGATGTGCCACACTGATGAAGGATGGTGGTGTGGGATGTCGTGGGAGGTGTGGGAAGTGGGGAAAATGGGAATCCCTGTAATTTCTGAGTAATATTTAGGTAATCTAAACACCTTTGAAAAAAAAATATATAGATATATAATAACATTTATGTAAGCAAATGCACATATATGCATATGTATTTATATATTATTTTACAAATATTGGTATGTATTGTGAAAAATTTGATTTTTACCCACTATATATGTATATATATATAGGATTTCCATGTGCCCCACACCCTCCTCCTCATATACTTTCCCGCAAAACAACATCTTTCATTAGTGTTGGAAATTTGTTACAATTGATGAACACATGTTGAAGCATTGCTACAAACCATGGACTATAGATGGCATGGGTGGCAGGCACTAGAAGATCTGCAAAGCACAAACAGTGTTCAACAAATATTTTTTTAATGAGCCAGATAATAAATATTTTTATCTTGTGAAAAAAAAATCATTTGTCTATAAATGTTGGAGAGGATGTGGAGGAATGGGAACCTTCATCATCTGCTGGTGGGAATGTATAATGTTCTAGCCATTGTGGAGGACAGTTTGGCAGTTTGTCAATAAACTAACTATAGAACTTCCATATGATCCAATAATTCAACTGCTGGGTATATACCCAGAAGATTTGAAAGCAAAGATACAAACAGATATATGCACACCATTGTTCATAGATGCATTGTTCACTATTGCCAAAAGCTGGATTAAACCTAAGTGCCCATGAACAGATGAATGGATAAACAAGACAGGAGGGTAGTGATATTATTGGGTTGGGTGGTACAGGTTTGACAGGTGGGTAGATTGGGAAGGGTGGGTTGTAAGGTCCAGGGTACTGGGGGCAGGGTTGAGAGAGGGACCAGGTGAACACTGGGGGTTTGCAGGTATGTGGTTGAAAATACAAAAGTGGGAATCCTCTTATGGCTATATGTCAAGGAAGGGTTAATGGTTTAGGTTGTTGGATGGGGGGAATTCGGAAAAGGGCATCTCTGGAGCAGGCTTCAAGTGAGTGTGTGAGTGATCATTCTGTCATATTGCGTTGTATCAGTGGGTGGAGTTCCACATAATAAGTGGGAAGGAGTTGGACTCTCATCCTCAGGAGGACCCATATGTTCACAAATAGACAGGAAGGAGACTTTCAAGAGAATGGGCAATAATAAATGCTTCAATATTGGCTCATCACTTGTAACAAATGTGCCATACTAATGTAAGGTGTTAATAATAGTGGAAAACATGTGTCTGGGTTTTTTTTTTGGGGGGGGGGGCATGTGGGAATTCTCTATATTTTGGTGCAACTTTCTGTAGACTAACACTTTGCTAAAAATTTAAAGTTTATTATTACAAAAAAAATTACTATACCAATTCTAAGGGTCAATAATGGGGTATAAGGGATATGAAAATTTTCATTTTGGAATAATGAAAATGTTTTAAAATTGACTGCGGTTATAAATGTAAAACTCTTTTATTATACTGAGAGCCATTAATTGTACACTTTGGATGGATAGCATAATGTGTGAATAAAATAGTTTTTAAAAAGTAATTAAGCTACAAAATCCTAGCTTTCAATGAGCCAACCTGAAAGATAAGGATGGAAATATCCAAGAAATTGAATACCAAGTAAGGTCAAGCCACTCAAAGAGGAGATGAGACAAATGAATGGTTTTACCTTTGACAGAGGTTGGGAGAAAGATTTGCCCAGTGGGCAAGAAGATAGGAATAATAAAAATAAATTTCATCAAAATGCTAAAGCCAAGTTTAAGCTAGAGTGCCATTTGGAAAACAGGGAGCTACAAAGTAAAGGGTTTGCTTTCACTCTCAATATCTTCTCTGCTGGTCTCTACTAAGTGCTCATGAGAAAGATTGGTGCAGTCTGGGATACCTTCAGACAAGATCACTGTGTGACTTGTAAAATAACAAATATCCTCCTAATCCTTTCTTACTAGATTAGGAACTGCTTTTACTTTATCAAATATAGCTTTATACTTTCATTAGTCTGCCAAATTACAGATAAAATTTATTGAGATACTCAATAAATTATAGAATTGCTCTTGCTATCTGACAACATCCAAATGATGTTCTTTATACTCTCTTCCTAGTTACACAACTAAAGATTAAATTCTATTATAAACTTTTTATAAAGCATTCTTAGAAATGGTGCATTTCTCATCGCATGTGTTCTTGCTAAGTGCCATTAATAATAAAATCAAATTGATCAACCACATGTATTCTTGGTGGTTTTTGACTAGAGTACATTGATAATTGCTAAGTTAAAAGATCTAGTGGAGAAGATAGGCAACATGATCAAATACAATGAGAGACTGCATGATAGGGATGGAATCTGTTAGGTAGTGTCCAATGAAATACTAGAAATAGAAACTTTACAAAGCACATGCACAACCTATGCAATATAAGAAACAAAAAATTCCATCAAAAGTTTCATCAGTAGAGTCAGTACAGATGAGGAAAGAATCAGCAAGCTTGATGAGCCATGAGGAATTAAAGAAACAGGAAATAATTTTAAAGAAAAAATAAAGTATAAGAAAAAGTATCCAAGAGCACTGGGAAAATATCAAATGGTATAATATACATATAGTTAAAGTACTACCATAAGAATTGAGAGAGTGAATAAGAAGAAATATATATTTCTAAAAATAAGGAAAGACATCAAACTTCAAGTCCATGAATGGTGAAGGACCCTAGGAAGATTAAATCCAAACAACAAATTGAACAACAAACAAAATCCACCTACCCATATTCTTATTTCAGATATTTCATTTATCATTATTTAAAGAGTTGAACTTGTAAAATATATAGAACTTTGACATAGCAATATGAACACAAGGATTTTGAATGTAGTTAACAGGGGAAGTTTTGATTTGCATTTATATATTACTATAATAATTTTTTTTAAAAAACCAACATTAGTGTACACCACAAAAAGTGAACTTTAATGTAACTTTGGGCTATAGTTAATAGCACAATTATAAAAATGTTCTTTCTTCAATTATAACTAAATACCACACTATGACAAGGTTTAATAATAGAGAGAGTACATTGGAACTTTGAAAGTTATGTATGAATTTTCTGTAAATGAATAAAAACATCTAATTAATAAATAGAAAGAAAGAAAGACGAAAGAAAGAAAGAAAGAAAGAAAG
>JAQZBX010006013.1:0-54529 GCA_029593785.1 Cabassous unicinctus
AGTCTATTTGATATAGTGTTATAAAGAGTCTATTAACACAAACTAAAATCACTCTCAAAGTGGTAGATCTAAATAGAAAGCTATGCCATCATAAAATAACCACATCTTACTTATTGCATTGGAAATAAAATTCAAAATAAATTACAAAACTACAATACCAATGATGACCAAAATCTAGATAAAGAGAGGCCTGAACACCAACAAAAAATTATAAACCATACTAAGAAACAGAAAGACATAGACCAGTCCAGTGAACAAACAAAATACCAGGAGAAAATGCAAAACCTGGAACAACTAATAAGAGTTGTCCAAACAGATACCATGAAACAAATTAATTAAGTGAATGAAGAGATTAAGGATATTAAGAAGACACTGGGAGAACATACTGAAGAAATTGTAAACATACAAAAAATGTAATGGATATGATGATGAAAAGCACAATCCAAGAAATCAAGAATACACTGGAAACATATAACAGTAGATTTGAACAGCAAGAGGAAAGAATTAGTGATGTGGAAGACAGTACACCTGAAATCAAACAGATAGTTGAATAGATAGATAAAAAGTTAGAAAAATCCAGCAGGGACTTAGGGATTTGAATGACAACACAAAATGCACAGACATATGCATTGTAGGCATCCCAGAGGGAGAAGAGAAGGGAAAGAGTACAGAAGGAGTGTTTGAGGAATTAATAGCTGGAAAATTGCCATCATTATTGAGGGAGATGGATGTACATGTCCAGGAAGTGCAGCACACCCCAAATAGTATAAATCCCAACAGACTTACTTCAAAACATATACTTGTCAAATTTTCCAATGCTTATGACAAAGAGAGAAGACTGAAAGCAGCAAGAGAAAAGAAAACTATCACATTCAAGGGAACCTCAATAACACAAAGTGCTTTTCTCTCATCTGAAATAATGGAAACAAGAAGGCAGTGGTATGACATAGTCAAGGTACTGAAATAAAATAACTTCCAGCCAAGAATTCTCTATCAAGCAAAGCTGGCATTAAAAAATGATGGAAAGTTCAAAATATTCACAGATAAACTGAAATTAAGAGAGTATGCCAATAAAAAGCATGTTCTTCAAGAAATACAAAAGGGAGTTCTTCAGGTTGAAAGGAAAAAACAAGAGACAGAGAGCTGGAGGAGAGTGTAAGAATAAATTTTTAAAAAGAAATAAAAACATATGGGATACATAAACCCAAAGAAAATATGGCTAATATAATGAATTCCTTGACAGTAATAATACTGAAGGTAAATGGATTAAATCCACCAGACAAGAGACACAGATTGACAGAATGGATTAAGAAATATGACCCATCTATATGCTGTCCACAAGAAACCCACCTTAGCCCAAGGATTCAAGGAGACTGAAAAAAAATTGCTGGAAAACAGTTTTATAAAGCAAACAAAAACCATAAAAGGGCAGGGGTAGCTATATTAATATCAGACAAAATAAACTTAACACTGGTTGTTCCTATCAGTGAGGTCACATACTGTTCATCCTTTAATGCCTGGCTTGCTTCACTCAACATAAGGTCTTCAGGATTCATCCATATTATCCCGTGTGTTAGCACTTTATTCCTTCTTACAGCTGAGTAATATTCCATTATATGTATGTACCACTTTTTGTTCATTCATCCATCTGTTGATGGGCACCTGGGTTGATTCCAACTTTTGGCTATAGTGAACAATGCCACTATGAATATTGGTGTGCATATATCTGTTCGTGTCTTTGCTTTTAATTCTTCTGGGTATATACCCAGAAGTGCAATTGCTGGATCATACGGAAAATCTATAGTTAGTTTAGTGAGGAACTGACAAACTGTCCTCCACTGTGCCTGGAACATTCCACAATCCCACCAGCTGTGGATGAGGGTTCCTATTCATCTATATCCTCTCCAAAGTTTACAGTCTGCTGCTTTTTTAATAGCCACCATTCTAATTGGTGTAAGATGGTATCCCATTGTAGTTTTGATTTCCATTTCCCTAATAGCTAGTGATGTTGAGCATTTTTCCCTGTGCTCTTTAAGGATTTGTATTTCTTCCTCAGGGAAGGGTCTCTTCAGGTCATTCGCCCATTTCTTAAATGGGTTGTTTGTCTTTTTATTTTCAAGGTGTAGGATTTCTTTATATAGCCAGGATATTAGGCTCCTTTTGGATATATGGATGCCAAATATTTTCTCGATTTGGTAGTCTGCCTTTTTATTGTCTTGATAACATCCTTTGAGATGCAAAAGTTTTAAATTTGGAAGATAACCCATTTATCTTTTTTTTTTCCTTTTGCTGATCTTGCTTTGGGTGTGCAGTTCATGAAACCATTTCCTATTATAAGGTCCTGTAGATGTTTCCCTATATTATCTTCCAAGGTCTTTATGATCTTGGCTCTTACATTTGGATGTTTGATCCATCTTGAATTGATTTTTGTATAAGGTGTGAGATGGTGTTCTTCTCTCAATCTTTTGGATAAGGATATCCAGTTTTCCAAGCACCACTTGTTGAAGAGGACATTCTCTCCAAACTGAGTGGGCTTGGTGGCCTTGTCGAATATCAGATGACTGTATATGTAAGGATTTATATCAGAACTTTCAATTTGGTACCATTGGGCAGGATGTCTACCCTTGTGCAAACACCATGCAATTTTGAACAATGTAGCTTTGTAGTATGTTTTAAAGTCAGGCAGTGTGATACCTAAAACTTCATTTTTCTTTTTCAATATGTCTTTGATGATTCAGGGCCTCTTACCCTTCCAAATGAATTTTGTAGTTAGTTTTTCCAATTCCTTAAAAAATATAGTGTTGATTTTTATTGAGAGAGCATTAAATTTGTAAATCAGTTTGGGTAGGAGAGACATATTGATGATGTTTAATCTTCCTATCCATGAACAGGGAATAATCTTCCATTTATTTATGTCTCCTTTCATTTCTTTAACAGTGTTGTGTAGTTTTCTTTATATAAGTCCTTTACACCTTTAGGTAAATTTATTCCTAGTTATTTGATTCATTTCCTCCTCAGATTGCTAATTATTGGTGTACAGAAATGCTACTGATTTTTGAGCATTGATCTTATAACCTGCATCATTACTGAACTCCTTTAAAAGTTCTAGAAACTTTGTAGTAGATTTCTCCGGGATTTCTATTTATAAGATCATGTCGTCTGCAAATAATGCAATTTTTACTTCTTCTTTTTCAATTTGGATTCCTTTTATATCTTTTTCTTGCCTCACTGCTCGAGCAAGTACTTCTAAGGCAATGTAAAATAGGAGTGGTGATAGTGGGAATCCTTGTCTTTTCCCAATCTCAGAGGGAAGGCTTTTAGGATTTCACCATTGAAGATGACGTTAGCTTTGTGTTTTTCATATATACCTTTTATCATGTTCAGAAAGTTTCCTTCTAATCCTATCTTTTGCAGTGTTTTTATCAGGATAGAGTGCTCTATTTTGTCGAATGCTTTTTCTGCATCTATAGAGATGATCATGTGATATTTTTCATTCAGTTTGTTTATGTGGTGTATTACATTCGTTGATTTTCTTGTGTTGAACCATCCTTACATATCCAGGATGAAACCCACTTGGTAATGGTGTATAATTCTCTTGATATGTTGTTCAATGTGATTAGAAAGTTTTTTTTTTTTTTTGAGGATTTTAGCATCTAAGTTCATTAGTGAAATCGGTCTGTAATTTTCCTTTCTTTTGTTATGTTTGTTTGGCTTTGGTATTAGGGTAATGTTGGCATCATAGAATGAGTTAGGCAATGTTTCTTCTACTTCTATTTTTTGGAAGAGCTTAAGCAGAATTGGTGTTAGCTCTTTCTGCAATGTTTGGTAGAATTCAGCTGTGAACCCATCTTGTCCTGGGCTCTTCTTAGTTGGGAGGATTTTGATGACCGAGTGTATCTCTTAACTTGTAATTGGACTGTTGAGTTCATCAAATTCTTCTTTCTTCAATGTAGGCTGCTTTTGAGTTTCTGGGAACTTTTCCATTTCCTCTAAAATATCATTCTTATTGGCATATAATTTTTCAAAGGATACTCTTTATTTCTGTGGGGTCAGTAGTGATATCCCCTTCCTCATTCTTTATTTTGTGTATTTGCATGTGCTCTCTCTTTTTCTTTGTTAGTCTGGCTAAGGGTTTGTCAATTTTATTGATCTTCTCAAAGGACCAACTTTTGGTTTTGTTTATTTTTTCAAGTGCTTTTTTATTTTCTATTTCATTTAGTTCTGTTCTATTTTTGTTATTTCCTTCTTTCTATTTCCTTTGGGATTAGTTTGTTTTTGTTTTTCCAATTCCTCCAGGCATGCAATTAGGACTTCAATTTTAGATATTTCTTCTTTTGTAATATATGTATTTATGGCTATGAATTTCCCTCTCAGTACAGGTTTAGCTCCATCCTATAGGTTTTGATATAATTTTTTGCCATTTTCGTTCCTTTCCATGTAGCTACTGATTTCTTTTGAGATTTCCTCCTTGACCTACTGTTTGTCTTAGAGTGTGTTGTTTAACTTCCATATCTTTGTGCCTAATCTGGGGGACTAATTTCATCCCCCACTATAATTGTAGAGGCATTTATGTCTCTACTTTGTTATTCCAGTGATTGCCTCATGTATTTTCAGGCACCCTGTTTAGGTGCATAAATGTTTATGACTGTTCTTTCTTCTTGAAAGATTACCCCTTTTACTAATATAAAGTGTTCATCTTTGTCTCTTACAATAGTTTTTCATTTAAAGTCTATTTTGCCCAATATTAGTATAGCTACTCCTGCCCTTATTTGGTTATTGATTGCTTGTAAAATTGTTTTCCATCCATTCACTTTCAACCTCCCTGAATCCTTGGGTCTAAGGTGGGTTTCTTGTAGACTGCATATAGATGGATCATATTTCCTTATCCATTCCGCCAATCTGTGTCTCTTAAATATTTTCTGTTCGTCTTGAGCATTGGCCATTTTGATAATTATATGTCTTGAAGTAGGCCTGTTGGGATTTATACTGTTTGGGATGCACTGTGCTTCCTGGAAATGGACATCCATCTTCCTTAATAGGTTTGGGAAAATTTCAGCCATTATTTCCTTCAACACTCCTTCTGTTCCTTTTCCCTTCCCTTCTCCTTCTGGTATGCCTATAATACGTATGTTTGTGAATTTTGTGTTGTTGGGTAATCCCTAAATCCCTTCTGGATTTTTTCTATATTTTTATCTATCTGTTCTACTATCTGTTTGATTTCAGATGTGCTGTCTTCTACATCACTAATTCTTTCCTCTGCCTGTTCAAATCTGCCCTTATGTGATTACAGTCTTCTTGATTTCTTGTATTGTGCCATTCTTCACCATTATATCTGTTATCTTTTAATGTACGGTTACAATTTCTTCAATATGTTCTCCCAGTGTCTTCTTAATATCCTTAATCTCTTCCTTCACTTCATTAAGTTAGTCCATTATATTTTTTTGGACAGCTTTGATTATTTGTTCAGTGTTTTGCATCTCTTCCTGATTTTTAGTTTGTTCATTAGACTGGACCATGTCTTACTGTTTCTTAGTATGGTTTGTAATTTTTTGTTGCCCTCTGGTCATCATTTTATCTGGATGGGTTAATTCAGTTGATAAGCTTCTCTCTCTACTCTAGAGTTTTATTTAGCTGGTGGCTCTGTGTGTATGTTACATTTTCTCTTTGAACTTTTTTATTCTTGTTCTATTGCCTTGCTGTTCTCAAGGATCTTATATTGAGTGAAGAGAGCCAGGCATTGAAGGACACATATTACATGACCTTTTTGATATGAATTAAGCAAAACATGCTGACTCACAGAGCTAGAGTCTTGAAGTTTTGATTACAGGTAATAGTAAGGGAGAAGAAGGTTGTGAGCCAATGCCCATAAGGTTAAAATCTATGATAAGGTGTAAGTGAGTAGTTGTGCAGTGAAGAGATATGACAGGTGTGTAGGGTTGGGTGGTGCAAACTTGACTGGGGGATAGGGTGGGGAGGATGGTTTGGATGGCCCAAGGAAAAGGGAGGAGGGTTGGGGGAGGAATAGGTGAACACTAGGGATAGGTGGGCATGTGGGTGAAACTAGAATGTTGAGAAAACTCTTGGAAATATGACTAGGAAAAATTACTTGTTTAGGGTTTTGAATGGGATGTCTTTTGGGACAAGGCACACCTGGGACAATCTTCTGGAGAATGTCCTAGTGATTATTTTGTCATAGTGTGCTGTGTCTGTGTTTGGATGCCAACATTATGAGTAGGAGGGATTTGGACTCCCAGGCTGGGGAGGCCCCATATGTACTCAAAGATAGGGGGGTGTCTTTTGAAAGCATGGGAAGCTCCTAATAGGGGAGGTCAGACTAATATGTCCAGTCCTCAGCATTGTTGCATGTATCTATGAATCTTGTCCTTCAAGGAGTGAAGCCTGGTGGTCAACATGGGCACTGAGGGGAAAGGGAGAGAGTAATAGAAGACATTGAAGAGGCAGTATTTGGGGACAATGGAAGTGTTCTGCATGTTCATGTAATGATGGATGCAGGCCATTTAAATTTCATCAAAAAATTATAAGTGTATGATCTAAAATGTAAATGAGAATGTAAACCATTGACAATGGTTGGTAGCTATGTTTCAATATTTATGCATCATTTGTAACAAATGTACCAGCCACATGTAAAAAGATTATTAATAAGGAAGGGGGAAATGGTGGAGGGTGTTGGATATATGGGAGTCCCTTATATTCTGTATGTAATTTTACTGTGACCTAAAATTTCTTAGAAGAAAATATAAAAAAATTAAGACATTGGGGAAGTAATGGAAGAAAATGCCATTGTACATATGGGACAACTGATATTATAGTGGTGAAAGACAAAAGTCACTATAGGTTCTGAGGGCAGGGACAGGAAAATACAGGTGAAATATGGGGGCATTCTGGGGACTTGAGAATTTTCCTGAATGAAATTATGAGGACAGAAACAAGCCATTACATATCTTGCCATAAACTACAAAATTGTGCGGTAGAGTATATAAACTACATTGTAAACTATAATCCTTATTTAGTGGCAATGCCCTAAAATGTTTTCATCAATTGTAATGAATATATCACACTAATGAAAGATGTTGCTAATTTTGGAATCATGGGAGGTATAGGAAGCAAGGCATATGTGAATCCACTATATTTTTATGTAACATTTATGTAATCTAAATACCATTTTTAAAAAATAAAAATATATTTAAAAAATAAAGATTAGAGCAGAATCAAATGAAATTGAATACAAATAATGAATTAACAAAACCAAAAACTGCTTTTGAGTAGAATAATAAAATTGACAATCCCTTAGCTACACTAAGAAAGAAAAAAATTGATGATGCATTTAAATAAAATGAGATATGAGAAAGTGGACAACACCACTGGCCTGGCAGAAATAAAGTAACACAAAGAGGATAAGATGAGAAACTGTATGCCAACATCTTGAACAACCTAGATGAAATGAATGAATTTTGAGGGACACATGAACAACCTACAATGTAGAAAGAAGAACTAGAAGACCTCAACTGACCAAACACAAGTAATGATATGGAATCACTCTTCAAAACCCTTCCAACAAGGCAGGCTGGAGGGTGTTTAACTGATAAGAAAAGGTAGCAGGAGAAGCACCCTAAGGGCCTAAGAGGGAAGAATGGTTATCCTGGGTTGTTTTTTGTTGTTCTTTTGTTTATTGTTTATTGTCTTTCCCCCTTCCATTTCCTTATTTCTATTCCTTATCATTTCTAGCTACATTATTCATTTTCTTTCCTTCATTGTTCAACCTTCTTTCTTCTGCTACTTTCTTTCATTCCACCTCTTATTATTTGGTCTTCATTTTTTCTATTTATCTCTTTTTCTCTTTTCTTCTCTTCTCAGCTTTCCCGACTGTTAATTCATTCTATTTTTTTCTCTATTTTCTTTCTTGTTTCATTTTTTCAATTCCACCTTTTTTATTCTTATTCCTTTGTATTTTTACTCAAATTATTTATTTTCCTAGCTCTTCTACAGTTGCTCTTCTACCTTTTATTAATATTATTATGCTGTCCTAATATTTTTTTCTAGGGAACACAGACAACTACAAAGATATAGAATAAGATTATCCAATGGGCAAAAAGGAAACTTACCACACACACACACACACAAACAATAAAATAAAACACTAGAGTAAAGAGAAGAGGTAACCAACCAAATAAGTCCATCAAGATAAACCAATGCCTAAACACCAACAAAAATTTACAAGTCATACTAAGAAATAGAAAGAAAGGGCTCAGTCTGAAAAGCAAACTAAAAGCTAGGATGGGATGCAGAACATGAATCAATTAATAATAGATGTCCAAACAAATATTTTGAAACAACTTAATGAAGTGAAGGAAGAGATAAAAGATATTAAGAATAAACTGGGGCAGCATACTGAAGAAATTGTAAACATAGCTAAAGAGATAAAGATCTGATGGTGATGAATGGCACAATGCAAGAAATCAAAAATATGCTGGAAGCCCATAACAGTAGATTTTAACAGGCAGAGGAAAAATGGTTAAGGAAATATGACCCAGCTATATGCTGTCTACAATAAACTCACCTTGTACACAGGAATACAAAATGGTTGCAAGTGAATTGTTAGAAAATAATTTTATATGCAAACTATAACCAAAAATGGGAGGGAGCAGCTATACTAATATGTCACAATATAGTCTTTAAATGCAAAACTATTGTATGAGTGTAAAAATACACTATGTATTAACAAAAGATGAAATCTATCAAAAAGAAAGTACAATCATAAACCTTACTCCTCCTAACTGAGGCACCACAAAACATGAGGCAAACATTGGAAAATTAGATGACTTTACAATTATTGTGGGGTCTTTAATATACCATTATCACCATTAGATAGAACATCTCATCAGGGGGTCAATAAAAAAGCAGAGACCTTGAATAATATGTTAGAGGATCTAAACCTAATAGATATAAACATAACATTACACCCAACTACAGTGAGATATACATTCTTCTTGAGCACATATGGCCATTCTCCAGAATAGATGACATGCTAGGCCAAAGGACAACTCTCAATGAATTGAGAAAGTTTGAAATTATGCAAAATAATTTTCTTACCACAATGAATTGAAGCTGGAAATCAGTAAATAGCAGAGAACCAGATTAAATACAAAGCTATGGAAGCTAAAGAGCACGCTCTTAGGCAATCAGTGGGTCAAGGAATAAATTGCAAAATAAAACACTAACTACCTTGACATGAATGAAAATGACAAACAACATATCAAAACCTATTGGATGCAGCAAAAGCAGGGCTGAGAGGGAAATTCAAAGCCATAAATGCCTATATTACAAAACAAGGAAGAGCTAAAATCAAATACTTAACTGCACACCTGGAGGAATTAGAAAAATAACAACAAACTAAACCCAAAGAAACTAGAAAGAAGGAAATCACAAAGATTAGGGCAGAACTAAATGAAATTGAAAATAAGAAACACTAGAAAAAAATTAACAACACCAAAAGCTGGTTGTTTGATAAGATAAATAAGATTTACAAATCCTTGGTTAGACTAATAAAGAAAAAAAATAGAGAAGATGAAAATACATAAATTAAGAAATGAGCAATGGTGTATAACCATTGATCTCATAGAAATAAAGAGTATCAAAAGAGGATATTTTGAAAAATTGTACGCCAACAATATAGATAATTTAGATGAAGTGGACAAATTTCTAGAAACACACTAGCAACTTACATTGATGAAAGTATACATTGAACTCATCAGAACAATCACAAGGAACAAGATTGAATTAGTTATCAAAACCTGCACAACTAAGAAGTGTCCAGTACCAGATGTCTTCACAAGTGAATTGTACCACCACTATTGTGGAAAGAACTAATGCTAATCCTGCTTAAAGTATATCAAAAACTAGAAGTGGGAGAAACATTGCCAAACTCATTTGATGATGCCAACATCACCCTAATACCAAAGCCAAATAAAGATGCCACAAGAGAGGAAAATTATAGACCAATTTCTCTAATGAAACTGGATGCTAAAATCCTTAACAAAGTTCTTGCTAATCATATTAAAAAATACATCAAACAAATTATATACCATGACCAAGGGGGTTTCATCCCTAGTATGCAAGAAGTTCAACATAAGAAAATCAATCAATGTAATACACCACATTAACAGGTTTTCAAAAATCACATGACCATATCTATTGTAGCAGAAAAAAAATCGACAAAAACAGCACCTTTTCTGATAAAAACACATCAAAAGATAGGACTAGAAAGAAACTTCCTCAACATGACAAAGAGTATATATGAAAAACCCACCATTAACATCAGATTCAATTGTGAAATGCTAAAGGATTTCTCTCTAAGATCTGGAACAAGACAAGCCTTTTGTCACCACTCTAATTTAAAATTGTGTTAGAAGTACTTGCTCAGGCACTTAGTCAAGAAAAAACATATAAAATGCTTCCAATTGAAAGGGAAGAATTAAAAATTTCATTATTTGCAGATGACATGATCCTATATAAAGAAAGCCCTGAGAAAGCTACCACAAAGCTACTATACTTGATAAATAAGTTCAGTAATGTGGCAAGATATAAGAACAGAATGCAAAAATCAGTAGCATTTCTGTACAGAAATAATGAACAACCTGGAGAGGAAATCAAGAAAAAAAAATTCATTTACAATAGCAACTAAAATAATCATTTTATTCTTCCCAACAATATCTCCCAAATGAACCTTAAAAATGTGTGATTTGGATCAAATTTCACAATATTTATAGAATATTTGTGTAATGTTAAAATATCTGCTGTATTCTGTTTTGCCATCTAGAAATATGATGCATTTATTTACCTCCTATAAGAGATGTTCAGGAAAAATGCAAATTTCTTGATCAATTTATATTGAGGAAATGTACCAATTTTATTGAATTTCTGAATTTATAGAAATATTACTTTTTAATAGCTTGCTTATTTTTTATTCTATACTTTATTTTTGAAATATATCATAAGAATTTCAACGTTTTAAAGGTTTTCATAAAAGAAACAATATAGTTATCTCAGAGCAGGTAGCCTCAAAGTATAATACAGTATACTTTATATAGGCTGCTAGTTTAGTAATTTTCTATTCAGGGTTTTTACATTTATTTGATGACATTTTTATAGAATGTATCTATTAAAAGACTTAAAGACAATCACACGTATGCATGCATTCATCAATGCACAAGATTACTCATGAATTTCATGGAATAAATTACATGTTCTAGACTCTTGGGAGTCTAGAGGAGGTAGTCAGGGCTCAAATCAAATGCAAAACAATGGAAGAAGTTAAAAAGCTGTCTGAAAGAGTTGCTTGGGGATCTGAAGACCAAGAGAGTATTCTCCCTCCTCGAGAAGGGCAAGTGAGAGAGAAATGAATAAAAAGCCAAAACTAAAAGGATGAACTGCTAGTCCCTGTGACTGGGAAAGTCAACCATCATCCCTCTTCAAGACTAATGGCCTGGATAAAACCCATGGCTAAACATAGACAACTGAGTGGGGAACAGACATGTTCCTCCCTGGGAAGAGGACGGGAGCACTGGAGGGTGGAGAGTGGTTGCTTTTCACTGAAATTGGCCAGCAGAGACAGCTTTGAATCTCAGCTCTGGCCAGATCAGAATAATTGGTAGGTGGAGGATGAAAAAGACTCCACCATGAAAGATTTCTTGATGAATATCATCGGCTGGCTCATTGGGAAATTGCAAGGAGAAAAATTCCATTTAGGGATCTATTGTCCCAGACCACATAGAGCAAATCTGCACCCTGGTAGTGAGTCCCTGTCCTTATTTTGATTACTTAAATTTTAAAGACTTAGAATAAGTTGAACCAAAAATCAAAGAAGAGTTGTGAAACAAACTTACTAGCCAAGAGAAAAAAATAATGATCAGTGTAAATGTAGCAATATATCCAGGTGCCTAAACAGCAACAAAAAATTACAGTCCATACTAAGAAAGAGAAATATATGGCCCAGCCAAAGGACAAACTGAAAAAATCTTGATTAGATACAGGATTAGACAGCCAATCAATGATTTGACATAGACATTGTTCAGTGGATTAGACAACTAATCAATAAAAATCACACAAATCTCCCAAATCAAACATAGGAATTGAAGAAAAATATGACTAAGTAGATAAAAGATATTAAGACACTAGGTGAATATAAAGAACAATTTGAAAGCCCGCAAAAAAGTAACAAAACTTATGGGAATGAAACCCCAATGAATGATATTATAAATATATTAGATGGTGAGCAGATTTGCCTGAAGTACCTGGGCACTGCCTCCTACTTGGAAGGTTCCAGTTTCCTTTCCCAGTGCCTCCTAAAAAAGATGAGCAGACAAAACAAGCTGATGCAAAGAGCTCCTGAAATGAGCTCATGCTATGAGCTGATGAATGAACAGACTCAATAAGCAGACACAACAAACAGGGAACAGATGTGTCTCAAGTGGTTAGGCACCCATCTCCCACATGGGTAGTCTTGGTTCAGTTCCTGTTGTCTCCTAAAGAAGATGAGCAGGCACAATGAGTAGACACAATGAGTGGACACAATGAATAGACACAATGAGCAGACAAAGCAAACAGACTGATGAGGGATCCATCTTGGATAGATACATTAGAAGCAAATAACAGCAGATTTGAATTTATGGAATACAGAATTAATGAAGTAGAAGACCAATCTTTTGCACTTGAAAAGACAGGAGAAGAGAAAGAATGGGAAAAATGGACCATGGTCTTAGAAAAATGAATGACAACACATAATGCATAAACATGCATTATCAGTGTCCCAGAAGGGGAAGAGAATGGAAAAGGCAAAGAAATAATTTTTGATGAAAAAATGGACCAACAACTTCCCAAACCTTATGAAAGTCATAAATAAATATATCCAAGAAAGAAAATACACAGTAAACAGAATAAATCTGAACAGATCTCCTCTAAGACAATTACTATCCTGAAAAACAAATACCAGAGAAAAAGAATTTTGAAAGCAACAAGAGAAAAGCAATGCATTACAAACAAGGGAACTTTAATAAGACTAAGTGCCTATATCTCATAGGAAACAAAGTAGGCAGCAAAAGAGTAGTGTGATGCATTTAAGGTACTAAAAGAGATAAACTGCCAGCCAAGAATTCCTTATCCAACAAAAGGTCCTTCAAAAATGAGGATGAGTTTATGTCTTCACCTAAAAACAAAAACAAAACAAAACAAAACAAAAAGCTATAGTATGTTACAAAAAGACCAGGTATAAAATGGTACTAAATGTTGTGCTACAGCCTGACAGCAAAAAACAAAGGAAAAGGAATTGGAGAAGACAGTAAAAATGAAGATTATACGTAAGGATAACTTAAGCACTAAAAAGATAGACAATGGTAAGTTATGAAAATGGAAAGCCAAAGGGTAAAATGGATGAAATAAGTAATGGCTTTATAGTAATAATTGAATTCCTCAGTCAAAAAACATAGAATGACAGAATGAATCAAAAAGTATGAGCCATCACTATTCTGTCTACAAGAGATCACATCAGATGTAAGGACACTACCAGGTTGAAATTTCAAAGTTTGGAAAAGTTATTCCAACAAAATAGTATCAATGAAAAATCTGGAGTAGTGAAACTAATATCAGAAATAAATTTTTAATGAAATCTTCTCATAAGAGATGAAGAAATTCAAATATAATCATAAAAGGGGCCATTCACCAAGAAGAAATCACTATAATGAATATTTATATAACTAAACTTGGTACCACAAGATACATGAGGCACTCACTCAGAAAACTGAAGGGAGAAATATATATTTCTACAATAATAATTGCAGACTTTCATACAGCACACTCAGTCATTGGTAGAACATCTGGAGAGAGGATATATACAGAAACAGAGAGTTGAATAACATAAGTGAAGTAGATATAACAGACATTAATAGAACATTGCACCCACAAACAGCAGGATATTCATTCTTTTCAAGTACTCATGGATCTTTCCCTAGGAAAGACCATAGGCTGGGCCATAAGACAGGTCTCAATAAATTTAAAACAATTGAAAGTATCAAAGCAATTTTTCTGATCATAATTGAATGCAGCTGGAAAATAATGGACAGAAAGGGAAAATTTGCAAATATATACAGATTAAACAACACACTCAATGAATGGTCAAAGAAAAATTTCAAGATAAATCTAAATATCTTTAGATGAATGAACACAATAACATTACATATCAAATTCTATGGGATACAGCAAAAGCAGTGCTGAGAAGGAAACTTATAGCCCTCCGTGCTTACATTAAAAAAGAAGAAAGAGCATAAATTGAAGATCTAACTGCACATGTGAAGGCACAATAAAAAGAATAGCACATTATCCATAGCAAGCCAAAGAAAAGGGACAATAACAATCAGAGTAGATATAAATGAAATTGATAATAGAAAGCTAGAGAATCAAAAAACCAAAAGTTGGTTCTTTGAGAAGAACAACAAAATCAATGTTCTAGTTAGTTCTTAGCAAGCCTGTAGAGAGAGAGAGAGAGAGAATGCAAATAAAATATCAGAAATGAAGGGTAACATTACCACTGATTCTACAGAAATAAGAGAGATCATAAGAGGTTACTATAAAAAAATGTACACCAAGAAATTAGGCAGTATGGACGAAATGGTCAAATTCCAAGAAACACCTGAAAAACCTACACTGACCCTACAAGAAACAGAGGCCCTTACAAACCAATGACAATAAAGAGACTGAAATATCATCAACACCTTCCCCCAGTGAAAAACCGAGGACCAGATGGCTTCACAGGTGAATTCAACCAATCATTCAAAGATAATATAATACCAATCTTGCTCAGCTCTTCCAAAAATTTGAACAAAAAGGAATGATTCTAAACTCATTCTATGATGCCAACATTACCCTAATACCCAAACCAGACAAAGATACTATGAAAAAGAAAATTACCGACCGTTTTCTGTAATGAATATACATGCAAAAATAAAAAGAAAAGAAAACTGAAACAAAACAAAACAAAATACTTGCAGAACAAACTGAATCCAAAAGAACATTAAAAGAATTATACACCACAACCAAGTAAGTATTATCCCAGGCATACATGGGTGATACTACACAAGAAAATCAATCATTGTTATTAATGACATTAATAGTTTGAAGAAGAAGAATCACATGATCACCTCGATTGATGAAGAAAAGGGATTTGACAAAATACAGCATCCTTTCTTGATAAAAAAAAAAAAATACACTCCAAAATATTGGAATAGAAGGAAGCTTCTCAACATGGAAAACTGCATTTAGGAAAATCTCACAGCTAACTTTCTACTCAATGGTGAAAGTCTGAAAGTATTCCTAATGAGATTGGAAACAAGACAAGGATGCCCAGTGTCACCACTGTTATTAAATTTTCTGGTAAAATTCTAGCTAGAGCAATTAGGCAAGAAAAATAAAAAGAACTGAAATAAAAAAGGAAGAATTAAAACTTTCACTATTTGCTAATGATATGATCCTATATCTAGAAAATCTCAAAAATCCACAATAAAGCTAATATAACTAATAGAGGAGTACATTAAAGTGGCGGGATACAAGATTAATACACAAAAATTAGTAGCATTTCTATACACTAAATATGAGTGTTCTGAGGGCATGCTAGAATAAAAATTTCATTTTAAAGTGACTAAAATGGCGCAACTTCTGTGGAACAGAATTTGGCCGTACCACAAGAAGCTGACTACAGAACTGCTGCATGATCCACCAATCCTGTTACTAGGAATATGTTCAGATCTGAAAGCAAGGATATGAAGTGAAATTTGCACACTTATGTTCATAGCAGCACTAATCATAAATGCTAAATATGGATCCGGCCAAAGCATCCATCAACCTATGAATGTATTTTAAAAATTCATACAAACAATGGAATAATATTCAACTGTGAGAAAAAAAAGGAAACTGAGACACATATGACAACATGGGTTGTTGATGTTATGTTGAGTGATAGAACCCCAATACAAAACTGCAAATATTGTACAGTTTCACTAATATGATCTAAATAGCATGAGAAACTCAAAGAGGTAAACTCTAGAGGATAGATTACCATGAGATAGAATGTGGGCTTAGGATGGGGGGTGATGTTAATGTCTGTAGAATTTTTAATAAACTTTATTGTAAAAGTTTGACAATGAATTAAGTTGATGGGAACACAGCATAGTGAGTATAACCAACAATGCTGATTTATAAATGTGATTTTGGCTGAAAGACTTAGTCTATGGATATAAATTTCAATTGGAAGGTCACTAGGGAATAATCTAGGGAATGTATAACTGATTTTGGTGTTGGATGAAGATTGTGGTTAATAGAATACATATAAAACTGTTCTTTTACAAAGTTATATGAATATGGTGATACATGGGAAATATATAACTCATGTAAATTATGGATTTTAGTTAACATTAATATTGTAATATTTTGCAGCAATGGCATATAAGAAATTATATCAATTCATTTTTTTATTTTTTATTTTAAAACAAGTTTAGATTACATAAATGTTAAGTCAATAATATAGAGGATTTGCATATACCCCACAGCTCCCCCTCCCATGTTTTCCCCCATTAGCAACATCTTTCATTAGCATGGTATACTTGTTACAGTTGATGGACACATATTGAAGCATTGCTACTAACCATAGTCTATAGTTAACATTATAGTTTAAACTTTACGCCACCCAATTTTATAGGTTTTGGCAAATCGTATAATTGCTTGTATCTGTCTTTGCAATGTCATTTAGAATAATTGCAAAGTCCACAACATGCCCCAGGTTACAAATATTCTTCTCGCAAACTTCCATCAAATCCTCTTGTGACCAGTCTTTATATAAAAGTCACAATTTCATCCATTACTAGAAAATTAACAACTCTAATTAAGTCCATAACTGCATTTCCCTCTGATGTTTTTTCTTTCCTCAATCTTGAGGATTTTGTGACAGTGATGCCCACTCTGGCTCCAACTGAGAGGGTGCTTAGATCCCATTGGGCAGATGGATGTAACTGTTTTGCCTGCAGTTGTAGATACTCTGCTTTTTTTTAGGGATAGGCATCATCCATCATTATCCTTTTGTTCATTGTCCTGGGTGAGTCTGATGAACTAGAGAGTAGGCATTGGCTGCAACTCTGCTGAGATTCAGGGCTTAACTATCATATGAATAGACAAAAGATTTAAGTCTCTGGGACATGCATTTAATGGGTATAGTCCTAATTAAAGGTTTAAATAAAAGGGACAGAAGAGTTATGTGTAGGGAAGAGATTCTGCTGTGACTTGCATAAGCATGATCTCTGGAATGACCTCTAAACTCATTTTGAAGTTTTTTACCACTAAAAACTCATTTGTATTTGATATTTCCCTTTTTTGGTCTATGTCTTTTTCCAAATGCATCACTAGTTGGCCCTTGGTAAAAATCCTTCTGTGCCAGAGAGGATAATCCCCAGGAGTCATATCCCATGCCAGAGGAAGGTAGTGAATTTATATGCAGAGTTTGGCTTAGAGAGAGGCCACATTGGAGCAACAGGGAGGTTTTCAGGAAGTAACTCTTAGGCAATATAGGAAAAGTTACAAGTGCTTAGGCAATGCTAGGGTAAGTTACAAGTTCACCAGAAAGGTACATAAGTACAATCATCAATATCAAAGACCTGGCATAATGGTCTGTCCTCCTTTGCTAGGAACTGCTCATTTACTGAGGGACTCTTTCTGCTCTATTACAGAATGTAGCAGAAATTCTCGAGATGTGAATTCAATACTCTTTTGGTTATTTTGTGGGTTTCCACTCACCAAAACAGTGCCCCATTATCACATGAACATATACATATACCATAAAGGCATGCTCCAGGGGAACCACTCCCACACATTCCCCCATCACTGACACCACACACTGGTGATCCTCCCCTGCTACAGGTGTGACAATTCTGTATTCCAAAACTTCCCCCAAAACAAAGCCAAAAAAAATTAATAATAATATATAATAATAATAATGAATTACATAAAATAAAAAAATAAAAGTAAAAAATAATAAGGTGAAATTTAAAATATCAGTATGTCTTCATTACTATAAATTCAGTTTTCATTATGTCAGTGAATCTTACCTCCAATGTTCCCCCTTGGTTTTTTTTGTTTGTTTGTTTTTTGTTTGTTTTTTTTTTGCCTTATCTTCAAAGAAGCTTTGAGTTACAGAAAAATCACATAGAAAATATATGGGACTCCCATATAATCAAATTCCTCCTCCTGTCCCATTCTCTCTTCCCTTTGTATAACATTTTACATGTTTGAGGTACAACTTTACAATTGATTTACAAATATCGTACCTTTGTTACTAACCATGCCTGGTCAATGGTTTACATTATGATTTATATTTTGCACAGTACATTTTATAAGTTGTAACAAAATTTAAAATGGCCTATTTCTGTCATTGCAAAAGCATGCAGAACAATTTTCATGCTTGAAAAGTTGCCTATGTTCTGTCTTTTCTATTCTTCCCTGCTCCTATTCTCACAACCTATGGTAACCACTAAGTTTCAAATTTTGAAGAATAAAGTTAATATTTACATGCAATAATACTGGGGTCTTGACATATTGGTCTGTTTTCTTTTATTAGGTGCTACCTATGTTTATGAGAGATACTTGACCCTCTAACTGAGAAAATAGCAGGACTCCTCAAGATGGGAGTTTAATATTTTTTTCCTTTTTATTTGTGTCTCCACCCACTGAGATAACACACTCTGCCAACATGAATACTTCCATATTCCATTCGAGCCTGTCCAATGTGCATTCTATCCCACCATCTATGCCCTGCACCAGTAAACCTCCCTTACCAAATTTGTCAGAACATCCTGCAATTGAAGTTTTAACCACATGCCTACAAATCCCCAGAGTTCACTTGCTCCTTCTGCCCATTGTCCACACAGTTCCATTTATAGTATAAACCAAACCCCCCACTCTCCAACCCCTCACATTCCAGTATCATTGAACTTAATCTAATCAGCACACCACTATCACTGCCATCTGCTACCCTTCAACACCCTTCCCCTTTATCATAGATTTTGCATGTATTAGCCATTGGCTCATCATGCTCTACTCCCTTTCTCTTTCCTGATAAATTTTCTTCTAGATTTTAGCTCATTGAGTCTCCTTAATTTGCTTAAGTCAGTTCAGTAAGATCATTCATTACTTGTCTTTCAGTGACAGGCTAACTGCATTCAACATAAGGTCTTCAATATTTATCCATGTTTTCCCATGTGTTAATATTGCATTCCTTCTTACATCTGAGTAATATTCCATTGTATGTATATACAACAATTTGCTAATCACTTCATGTGTTGATGGACACTTGAGTGGGTTCCAAATTTTGGAAATATGAAATAAGGCTGCTATGAACATTGGTGTTCATATATTTGATCGTGATCTTGCTTTCAATTCTTCTGGGCATATACCCAAAACTAGGGTTGTTAGATCATATGGCAATTCTACAGTTATCATACTAAGGAACTGCCAAAGGGTCTTCAATGATGGTTGCACCATTAAATACTCCCCCTCAGGTATGAGTCAGTGTTCCCTATCCTCTACATCCTCTCCAACACTTGTAGTTATTGATTTTATTAAGAGCTGCCAGTATAATAGGTGTAAGATGGTATCTCATTGTAGTTTTGTTTTACATTTGCTGAATAGCTAGTGATGCTGAGCATCTTTTCATGTGCTTTTTAGCTAATTGTAATTATTCTTTGGAGAAGGGTCTATTCAAATCTCTTGCCATTTTTTAAATGTTTTGTTTTCTTTTTCTTTTTGAGATGTAGGATTTCTTTATATATTCTGGATCTTATACTCTTATCAGATAAATGGTTAGTAAATACTTTCTCCCATTGAATGTGCTACCTTCCCACTTTCTAACAAATTCCTTTGAAGAGGAATTTTCTTTTAAATTTGAGGAAGTCCCTGTTATCTATTTTTTTTTCCATTGCCTGTGCTTTGGGTGTAACATTTATGAAACCATGTCATCCTACAAGATCTCCTAGATACTTCTCTAAATTATATTCTAGGAGGTTTATGGTCTTGATTCTTATATTTAGGTCTTTGATCCATCTGAAGTTAATTTTTGCATAAGGCATGAGCTTGAATTCCACTCTCATTCTGCTAGATTTGGGTATAGAAGTCTCCAAGCAATCTTTATGAAGAGGCCATTCTATCCTAGTTGATTGGGCCAAGTACCTTGTTAAATATCCATTGACCATATATGTGAAAATCTATAACAGAAATCTCAATTAGTACCCATTGGTCAGTACATCTATCCTTGTGCCAATACCATGCAGTTTTAGCCACTGTAACTTTGTAGTATGCTTGAAAGTCAGGTAGCATGATTCTTCCAATTTTGTTTTTTTCTCTTTCAATATACATTTGGCTATTTCATACCTACTGCCCTTCCTTAATAAATTTCATCATTAGCTTTTCCAATTCAGTAATAAATACTGATGTAAAACAATTTTGGTAAGAGAAACATCTTAATGTTTATTCTTCCAAAACATGAAAATGAATATTTTTCCATGTATCTTGGTCTTCTTAAATTTCCTCTAACAATGTTGTGGAGTTTTCTGTGTACAAGTCCTTCACATCTTTATTTAAGGTTATTCCTATGTTTTGGATTCTTTTAGGTGCTTTTGTTAATGGATTTTTTTTCTTGATTTCCTCCTCAGATTACTCATTATTGGTGTATAGAAATACCACTGATTTTTGCCTGTTAATCTTATATCCTGCCACTATACTGAACTCATTTATCAGCTCTAGAAATTTTATCGTAGATTTTTCAGGCTTTCTTTGTATAGGATCATGTAATCTGCAATTAACGAAATTTTTTCCTTCCTTTCCAATTTGGATCCTTGATATAACTTTTTCTTGACTAAGTCCTTGAGCAAGTACTTCTAACACAATTTTGAATAAGAGCAGGAAAGTAGATACCCTTGTCTTGTTGCAGATCATAAAGGAAAAGCTTTTAGAATTTCACAATTGAATAAAAGGTTAGCTCTGGGTTTTTTCATATATATCCTGTATCAGATTGAGGAAGTTTCCTTCTATTCCTATCTTTAAATTTTTTTTTTATCAAGAAAGGATGTTTAATTTCATCAAGTGCTTTTTCTCTATCAATAGAGATTATCATGTGATTTTTTCTGTCAATCTTTTAGTGTGCTGTATTACATTGATTGATTTTATTATGCTGAAACATCCTTGCATATCAGGGATGAAACCCATCTGATCATGGTGTATAATTCTTTTGATGTGTTGTTGAATATATTTAGCAAGTAATTTTTTGAGGATTTTAGCATCCAGGACAATTAGAGAGATTGTCAGATTCTTTTCTTGTGACATCCTTTTGTGGCTCTGGTGTTAGCATGATGTTGGCATCATAGAATGAGGCAGGGAATATTCTATTCTCTTCTATATTTTGGAAAATTTTAAGCAGGATTGGTGTTTGTTCTTTCTGGAATCATTTGTAGAATTCCAATGTGAAGCCAACTGGTCCTGTGCTCATCTTTGTTGGGAGGTGTTTCTATGACTAATTTAATCTTGTTAATTTTGATTGGTCTGTCGTGTTCATTTCTTCTTTCATAGATGTAGAGTGATTGTGTTTTTCTAGAAATTTGTCCAGTTCATCTAAGTTAGCCACCATATTGGCATGTAATTTTTCACATTATCTCTTATGATACACTTTACTTCTGTGGCACTGGTGGTGATTACTTCTCCCTCATTTTTTTATTTTATGTGTTTCCATCTCCATTTTTCTTTGTTAGTCCAGTGAATGGTTTGTCAAATGTTTAATCCTCTCAAAGAAACAGTTTTTGGTTTTGTTTATTTGTTCTAGTATTTTTTTATTCTCAATTTAATTTAGCTCTTCTCTAAAATTTGTTATTTCCTTCTATCTACTTGCTTTGTTATTAGTTGTTTTTTTTTTCCTAGTTCTTCTAGGAAGAGATTTGGTTTCAGATTTTAGCTCTTTCTTCCATTTAAAATAGGCATTTATTGCTATAAATTTACCTCTCAGCACTGCTTTTGCAACATCCCATATGATTTTAGGTTTTGTGTTTTCATTTTCATTTGTTTCAATGTTGTTACTGATTTTGCTTATAATTTCCACCTTAACCCACTGACCATCTAAGGTTATGTTGTTTAACTCCCATATTTTTCTTCCAACTTTGATTCTCTGTGCCTTATTGATTTCCAGCTTCATTCCATTATGGGCAGAGAAATTACTTTGAAATTTTTAAATCTTTCTGAATTCACTGAGTATTGTTCTGTGACTTAACATGTGGTTTATCCTGGAGAATGATCCAGGTGTACTAAAGAAGAATGTGTATCCTGCTGTATTTATGTGTATTATTCTGTATAGGATTATTAGTTTTAGCTATTCTAATGTATCATTCAAGGTCTCTGTTTTTTTTTTTATTGACTCTTTTTGAGATGTTTGGTTTAATGTTGTTATGGGTGTACCAAAGTCTCAATGTAATTGTAGAGGTATGTATTTTTTGACTTAGGTTTTCCTATGTTTGCCTCATGAATGTTGGGGTACCCTGGTTAGGTGCATATGTGTCCATAATTGCTCTTTATTCTTGATTGATTACCCCTTATTAAATTATATTGTATCCTTCTTTGTCTCTTACAATAGTGTTACATTTAAATTCTATTTCTTAAAGTGAATTCATTGCACACAAGGTATAGATGGGTAATATTTTCTTATTGATTCTTTCAGTCTGTGTTTCTTGATTGAAGAGTTTAATCTACTAACATTCAATGTTATTACTGTCAAGGCATTACTTACATTAGCCATATTTTCTTTAGTTTTATATATGCCATATTTTCTCTATTTACCTTTTTATTTGCTCTTACTGATAATTTTCCTTTCTACACTATTCTTCAACTCACTATCTCCTGTTTTTTTCCTTTAACCTACAGTAATCCATTTCGTAGTTCTTAAAAGACAAGTTTCTTGTTGATAAACTTTATTTCTGTTACTCTCTGAAAATTTTGAAATCTCCTTCTTTTTTTTAATATTGGGGTTGCTGGACATAGAATTCTTGGCTGATTTTTTTTTTTTTTTTTGCCTTTTTGCATCTTAACTGTGTCATTCAATGCCTTCTCACCTCCATGGTTTAAAATGAGAAATCACACTTAATATTATTGAGTTCCTCTTGTATGTGATGGATATCCAGTCTCCTGCTGCTTGTAGTATTCTCACTTTGTCTTGAACACTTGAGAATTTGATAAGTTTACATCTCAGGGTAGGCCTGTTAGCTTTTATACTGTTTGGAGTGTACTGTAATTTCTGTTCTTATATATCCATGTCCTTCAAAACAGTTGGGATATTTTCAGCCATTATTTCCTCCCACACCCCTTCTTCTTCCTTTTCTCATCTTTTGTCCCTCTCGGATGTCTATACTGCATATGCTTGTGCACTTCACATATTGTCACTAAATTCCCTCAGTCCCTGCTGAATATTTTTCTTTTTATCTATCTGTTCTACTATCTGTCTCATTTCAGATGTACTGACTTCGACATCACTAAATGTTTCCTCTGCTTTTTAAAATCTGCTATTACATGCTCCCAGAAAATTTTTTATTTTTTGTACTGTGCTTTTCATCACCATCAGATCTGTTATCTTTGTATGTAAAGTTTACAATTTCTTCAGTGTGGTTCCCAAGGCTTTTCTTAAGTATCTTTTATCTCTTCATTTACTTCATTAAGTGGATTTGTGATATTTGTTTGGACATCTTTGATTAATTGTTCCACAATCTGCACCACTTCTTGTTTTTTAACTTATTCATTAGACTGGGAAATGTTTTCCTGTTTCTTAGCATAGCTTGCAATTTTTTATTTTTATCTAGGTATAATTTTATCTTGATCTTTTTGTCAGATATTCAGCTTCTCTTTCTACTCTATCATTTTATATTGTTTTGTGTTAAGATTCCTTTTTGACACATGGTTGTACTTATTCTATATCCTTATAGTTATCTGTGTTCCCTTGAGAGAATATGAAGAACATAAGAAATGAAAAAGGGAAGAGGAAAAGAAAAATAGTAATAATGAAAAGATAAAAAAGGAAACAGAAAAGAGACAAAAAATATGTAATAAGAACAAATAAGCATAAAAAAACACAAAGGGATAAGAATAAATATGATGGAATAAAAATGAAACAAGGAAAATTAAAATAAAATGAAAAAAAAAGACGAGATGAGGAAAAAATGAAGACAAATGAAGGAAAAGTGCAACAAAAGAAAACCAACTTAAAATGGAAAAATGAAAGAAGGAAAATAAATAAAGAAACAAAGGAGAAAATATAAGGATAAGAAACAAAGGAAACAAAGAAAGTGAAAAGAAAATAATGAAACAAACACACCAACAGAAAACAACCTAAGGAAAAGAGGCTTTTGTCTTAGGTCCTAATGAATGCTCTCAGGCTGTCAGTACTCATCAATCAATCACCCTGCAGCCTACCCTCCACAGGTAAGGAACCCAGTTTTAGAGAATGAGATAAAGAATAAAAAATAAAATAAATTAAAAATGACAACTTTAAAATAATACAGCAGGAAAGCCCCCCCACCCTCCCATCACCCCCAAAAAACAGTCTATAATATCCTATCATTGAGTACTAGTTGGTGCCTGACAAATTGGTAGATCACTCACTGTAACTCTTCTCCTATGAGGTACCAGGAATTGAACCAGGAATTTAGTATATGTGAAGCAGGCATTTCTCCACTGAGCAACACCCACTTAACAGATTTGGTAGGTTTGTGAAAGCTTATCTGTCTTTCCTCATCCCCTTTCTCTCAGGCAAGTTAAGCTCCTAACAATTTGCTGGCTATCTCTCCTGGTGTCCTACTCTTCAAGACTGGTTAGGCATCTGTCTCCCTCAAGCCCCTCACTGAACTGTTCTTCTCTCTCTGGTTGGGTGTGACTGCTTGCCTTATTAGATCCCAACCCTCCTCTCCCTGGTTCCACTTCAGTGTTGGCTGGGGCTTTTTTGAGATTCAAGTGGAACTCAGCTGGCCAAACTCACTGGATAGAAGCCATGCTCTAACTCAGCCAGATTCTTCCTCCTCCCATGGAGCAGACCTTTCTTTCACACTTATTTGGCTGCAGTGAGCCAGGGGATTTCCTGAGACTATTCATCTTGAGGATGTGATATATGTGCTGTTCCCAGTCACAGGGGTGAGCAACTCACTGTTTTCATTTGGCATCTTTGTCTCTCTCTCCCTTTACTTCCTGGATAATATGCAGCACATTTCAGAATCCCAAAGCAGCTCCCTCAGATAGCATCTGGCTCTTCATCCATTGCTTTCATAAGAGACTTGTTGGCCCTTCCTCCATTGTTTTGTAAGAGAGTTGAGACAAAACCATCTTCCAGGAAGTCTAAGACACAACAATAAGGGCATATTAGATGGTATGGCATTTTTCATTTCGGAATATTGAAACCATTCAAAAATTGACTGAGCTTATGACAGCGCAAATCTGTGGTGAAAATGAGGGCTACTGAGTATACACTTTGAATAGATGGAACAAACCATGTAACTGTATAACACAAAGAAACCACTGGGGAAGATGAGTGGTGGTTAACAAAACAAATAGGAGAAAAATGTTCTCTCACAAAGTGTAAATATATATAATACTAATAAAAGGTATTAATAATTGGGTGAGCTGGAGAAAAATACACCAAATGTAATATATGGGTTAGAGTTTGTAGAATTATTTTAATGATGCTCTTTCATAGGTTATAATGAATGTTTCACAACAATGAATGATGTTGGTATTGTCATGATATATGGGAGTCCTTTATGATTATATGCATGCTTGTTTTGAAAGATCAGAAATTTTACTAGACACATATTGGTTATTTATGTCTATGTATGGATGATATTCTTCAATAAAATTTTATGATGGATTATGATATTAATACAAAGGTATCTATCAATGCTTCATGAGATAAAGACAATTCATGCTAAGACAAAATTACACCCAATATAATTTATATATTCCATGCAGTACTGTTAAAGATCACAAAAATATTGCAGAGAACACACAAGCTGACGTTAAAATGATTGCACTCATGAAATAGCCAGTTCAAGTAATAGGTCCAAACACATCCCTCATGCCTATGTGAAATAGCCCTATTCTCCCTTCATTAAAAACAACATCATGTTCTAAGGAGAGAAATCAAATGGAGTTCCTATGTTTGTGTGAGAAAGATAGATGTTTGTGGGGAAAATAGTATATTCATTTAGACTGTGCTTCCTATCACAGGCATCTCTTGATTTGAGGTCTTGTTTATAGTGGAAAACTTTGTGAATGTTATCTAATCTCTCTGGGACTCATATACATGTTTGATGATTGAATGAGATAAAATCATGATGCTTATAAACAGGCAGCACATTTAAAATGAACAATTAAGTTTAGCTCTCATATAAAAGATTGATAAATTTATTAAATTAACTAATGTTTTTAAAAAATTAAACTTCCTATTAAATTTATTTGGTTACTATTCATATTGAATGTATAAAAAGTTATTAGAGCTGAATCAGTTGATAAACTGAACCATCTTTATCTGCCTGTCTGTAGTATGCAGTGTTTGGAGTAAGTACATTCATTCTTTCCGCAAACATCAGGTGGAGATCTAAATAACTAAACATAAGACCAACCAAGGATTCTGCCCAGTTTTAGCTTCCATGCTAAGTATGTGGGATCCCATAAACTGATTCCTTAAGAGACAATGTGTTTCCAGGTTCTGCTGTTTAGAAATAAAAGAAGCTAAGTCGTGAGAAAATGATGCAGAAGAGGCAATGAATTCTTGTTGTTGTTTTTTTTCCTGACAATCACACATTCCTATTCTTAATAAAATAGCTCAGTAAATGCTGGCTGAAGCACACTTCATCTCCCTCCTCCCCTGAGACTCCCAGAAACTTCTACTGAACCTTAATGAATGCCTAGTCTGTCATCAGTGACAACTCTTACCAAGTCATTTCAAACAGTTTTCTACATTCCCTTCAATTCTTTGTCTGGCTATTCCCTAGAGAAAAAGCCTCCCATTCTGCACTGTCACATGGTGGCATTTTTCCCTTCCACAAGTCATACCTAAAAGGATTTCAAGGTATGTAGCTATTCTCCCTTCTTGAAGCTTCCAAACATTTCTTCCCCTTCTCTCTGAAACCTACCAAATAAATTTGAAGGAAATGCCTGATGTGGCATCATCTAACAGTCCCCAGTCAATTTGAATGAAGTGAATTTGAAGCATATTAATTGTGTGACTAAATGTAAGACCACTATGTAAGACCACAGTGTTGATTGAGGATTTTGAGGTGCCAGTGAGCATACTGTATTAAATGTGAAAGGAACTAGCAAGATAGACTTCAGTGGAGTGAAAGTGGTCAAAAGAACTGTGGTGAGAGATGAGGTTTTTAAAAAGAAAAGAGGGACAAGTTCATGAAGAAATGCTTATGTCAAGTTATGGTTGGACAATGGTACACCCTAAAGTGAAATCCTTTACCAGCAATGGTAGAAGAATGGTGAAACATAATTGGATAAAATGCAACATTATACAGGATGCTATGACAGAGGTACCAGGCTGTGAGAGAGAGAGAGAGTCCTTTGCTTTAAATTGAGCTAGTATGGCTGCATGGAAGAAGGATATTATAGAATAATATTGGAAAGTGGGAAAAACTTAAGTCTTTAGACAAGGTAACAAAGAAAGATGAGGAATTAAGGCAAAATTGCAAGAAATAAAAATTTCTGTAACTGTAAGTAGTTCATTTTCAGTGGAACATGGGAACTTTTTTGTGACATTTAGATTATTTCTAAGATAAGTAAGTAGTAAGCAGATTTTGTTAAATTTGTTTATAAATCTAGTAAATGTAATTCAACAATTATCTTGCATACTCAGAACTGTATTCCAGAAAAAATACACTGGAACAAATGAAAATGCATTTATGTGGGGAGAAATTAGAAGCAGGGAATTCTGGAGCTTTGATATATTGCAATCTGATGAGTTTCTATCTTTTAAAAATGAGTGCTTAACGTTTTGAGGAAAATAATTTGGAATTATGACCTGGCAAATTCGTAAACTGAAAGCAAAGTAATCAATAGAATACAATTATCACCTATCAATCTCCTGCCTTTTCTTTTCCCTGATCAACTAATTTGAGCAATCTGATTATTATTTATTAATAAATCTCTAAAATTATTCTTGTTACAAAAATATATAAAATTCTGAAATAATTTTGTATATAGAGTGTTCTCAACTGAATCAGACATTTGAAAATCAATAAATTAATTTTAAATATTTAAATTTTCTAAAGTGAAGGCATTGATACAATAAATTAATAAGGCCAGTTCAATTATATAAGTGAAACACCATTAAAAATTATTTTGAATAGGGTAGAATGTAATCTTAACATTGAACATTGATAAATAATTTTACTGCTGCTCTAAAAAGTATATTTGAATACATGCGTTAGAATTACAATGATATTTTTTACATTAATTTGGCTAACAAAATCTTAGAAATAATCTAAATGTCACAAATAAAACCAGATAACTAAAATTTTAAACATATAGTTGAAATTTGCTACATTGAAAAACAATTATTCAGGGAAGCAGATGTAGGTCAAGTGGTTAAGCACGTGCTTCCCATTTACAAAGTCCTGGTTTCAATCCCTGGTGCTATCTAAAAACAAACAAACAAATGGAAAAACCAATTCTCTTTGGGTAGGGGCTGTAACACAGTGGTTGAGCACCTGCTTCCCATTTAAGAGGTCCTGAGTTCAAACTCCGGTACCTTCTAAAATTAACAATAAAATAATTACACAAAGACCTTTGAAGCATAACAATAATGATATCTTCTCAGTGGAGTTGTGTGATAGGACTTGGTGTCAATCATTTGTTTTACCTTCTTATGGCTCTGTCTATGTCCATGTGCCCTTTTGATGTTGGTACCACCCTATGTGCATTTACTTGTCTGCTCATTACCCTGCTTACCTGCCTGAATTGTAGGAGGGATTGCAGATTTTTCAATGATGCACTGAATGTGTAGCTAATTCCTACTAAAGCAGATTCAGTGGTCTAGGGAATTATTTAAAGTCTTTAAATTCACAGAGTGGTATTGGCCAGGTTTAGGTTTTATTTGATAATACTCATCCTTCAAAAATTCTAGATGCTTCCATTAGCAAATGACTTTAGCCAAAAAACAAAAACGAAAGCAAAAAAAAACTGGGAAAGTAGAATTTTCAATACAAATGTCACTTGATTGTTCCCATTATTATGAAAGATGTCTCTGGGGAGAAAATTTACAACAATTGCCTTGGGTGGGAAGAAGTTTAAATTGTTTCTTTGTGAAAAGAAAAAGAGCCCTGTTCTCTAGTTTGATCTCTCAAGAGAAGGTGCTTGATCAATTTTCACCCATGGATTCATCTCCTCCTAAGGCTGGCATTCCACAGTTAACTTCATGCTACTTTTTTCTCATTTTTGTTGTTAAGTGCACAAGAGTTGTCATTGTGAACACTATGATTTTACTAATTATAGAGATTAATTGATTTTTATTTTATGCTCCAAGAAAAGTGTATATCATCTTTTCTGTTAACTCTTGATTGACTTTATCTCTCTTTACTGGTCATTGAAGAATACGGGAAAACCATTCCTAATATTTTGTACTTTTAAAATCTTATATATAACACCATTGTATCATTTGCCACATAGTTTGTCTCGTCTAGTACAGCAGACATCAAGTTAAGAAAATACCTTTCTAACAACAATATAGCAGATAGTTCCTCCCAATTTTTTATCATCTCAATACTTGCTTTTAATTTCCTCCACCAGGGCAGTGAATTATCTCAAAAAGAGAATTCATCTTTGTCAGTTACTTAATGTGTGCATTATAAGGAAAACTTAGTTTCTGCCAAGAGTAAAGACACCGATATGGGGGTTGAATCACTATAGAAACATTTTTTAATTGCTCATAGAAAAAAGTCTGGATTTTGGAAGACTGATCTGGTCTAGGGGTTCTTAGGCAATATGCAATATTCTGGTGGCTCTTATTTTTATGCTCCTGCATGCCTACCACTTGGTCCCCTTGTTGCTTAACCAAATTCACTGTCTAATGTGTAAAATAAAACTCTTCTAGTGACACAAGGGCTTCAAAGATTGAAAGAGATTTATTACATAGTTCTTTGTAAGGAGGCAGGAGGCAAAGCAAAGCCTCTGATCAGTCTTCCCAAATTGGAGTAACTCTCAGGTTTTATGAAATTCCAATAAAAGGAGGTGGAGATAGTGAAGTTGAGAGGTTGGGAGATATTGATTGATTTGTTCGATTGGAAACCTGTAATCTCAGAAACCAGTGGCTGCTTTTAAGATTGCCAAAAGCCAGCTGGGTTAAGCATCACAATACAGGTTATGAAAAGGTTGTACATTGCTTAATTAACAAGAGATAGCCAGTAGGGAGACTAATCTAAATAAACCATTAAGAACTGACAAACCCAGCAGGAGTAATGTATGTGGTTATAGGCTACAGAAAAGTTGTATATAGTTCAATCCACATAAGATAATAAGTAGGTGAGTTAAGTAGGCAAGCCATTAAGAACTGAGGATATCCTTTGGGCAATACATATGCATTTAGGTTACCATGGAGTCTTAAATAATTCAATTAACATAAGTTAGCAAAAGTAAAGGAATGAAAGCAAAATAAAATAACATTTATAATTAAACCATTGCAGATGGCAGTTATGATCTACAGGGAAACAGATTCTTCCTAAGGGAAAGGAGCTAAATGACAACAACACAGATTACATGGTTACACACTTGGAACTATTCCTGGACAACTGCAAGGCCACATACCCTGTCCACATGCTAAGTAATTGATAAAGGAAGCAACAGGCGTGTGTGCCTCCAATCTCCACCATTCTTCTAATGTCCATGTCAGAATGTAGTGAATGACCCATACTCCATAGCTATAAGGAAAATGTATGCTGTTATGTGGGTGGCACTGACTCTACCCAGGTTCTGTTCATTTGAGAGAGAAGGGAACAAAGGATGATTTAGGGCACAAGGGCCACCTGTGGTCAATAGTAGATGAGAGTGAATAACACATGAGAGACATTTATGTGGACAGATTAGATAGGAGATAGTGATTTGTTCATTGATGAAGACAAAATAGAAAGCAAAGATGTTTCATTGATTTTTGACATGAGCCATAGCAGATGATTTTCCTATTCACTGTGATGGTGGACATACTTGAGCAGTTCAGTGTTGGAAATAATGAATTTGATGTCATTGTGAGATATGTATTGAAGGATTCAATAAGAATTTGGAGTGGTAACATCAATAGGCAGAAATATAGCCACCCCACAATAATTCTGTGGGTTACAATGCAGTGTCCTTAAAGGCAGAATGGAAAAAGACAGTTAATTAAAATGTCAAATGAGTAGAATATAAGAAATCATTAGCAGTCAAATAGCTTGATCTCAGAATATGGAACATAAACAACACATGATTTGCTATCTCCCTTCACACAGAATGAGTGCATTTGCAAGGAAGCCAAACCTAACATTCTCAATCAATGTGCTGTGTTTCTTTTTCTTACAGGCAAATTTTTGGGCCAGTTCACAAGGTAGTTAGAAAAAATATCTTCCTGATTCATCTCATTGAATTAAACTTTGCTTTCTTGCCCTGTTCTCATTTCTCCTGAAAACTTTCTCTCATTTTTTTCTTTTTTATATCTCTCTCTTTCTCTCTCATTGTCTCTATCATTCTCCCAATCTCTGGTATATAATAGCGAAACTAAAAATTTAAATAATTAATTATAAGTATAATACTAAAACTGTCATAATAGAAATAATAGGTTAGTAATTATATAAAGAGTAAATTTTATTTTTGAGTATTAAATATGTTCCAGGCTCTGTTTTATATTTGTGTTTGTGTGCATGTGTTTGTAAGAGGGTGTGTTGTGTTATTTGATGATTCTCAGTTTTGGAAATGTATTTTTAATTTTAGTGTGCCAAATTGTAAATTAAATTAACTGCCAATTATTTACAAAAATCAATATTGTCCTAATGCATCTCATTTAATCTCTAAACCCACTCCGTGGAAGAATATCTGTCCTCCCCATTTAATAGATATTCATTTCACATATAATTTTATCTAATGGGAACTTTGTATTGAGAAAAGACTGAAAGAAAATTCAATAAGTTCCAGGACTGTATTTGTATTAATTTATTGTGATCCTTTTTTAAAGCAAAAGTAAACATATTGCTTATATTTCTATTTTCATAATATAATTTTATACTTTTTAAAATTTTTTATTGCATGCATGAAAATCAATGAACAATAAGTAGATAGCAAAATTTGTAAACTTATGAAACAAACATACATATCTTCATACATTACCCCACCACCTACACCTAGCATTGTTGTGAAGCAGCTGTTACAAACTATGAAAGAGCATGGTCAAAACATTATCACTAACTCTAGCCAATATCTTATATTTGGTGAATATTTAACCAAACTCACCTGCTTATTGACAACCTGTGTTAGTATTATATAATTTTTATAGCTCATGAGATAATGTTCTCATAGTTTTTCAGTTAACCACAGTGCATTTTTCCACCACAGGATTCATTGCATTGTATGGTCAAATGCTTTGTACAATCCCTTTAAAGTGTACAAAAAAAGCTCTCATATTCAATCCAGAGTTATGCTTTCATCACCTCAGTTCATTTCAGAATGTTTTCATTATTCCAAATGGAAAAATTCCACCTTATTGTCACTTAGAATTGACATAATATCTTCTTTGCCATTGCTTCAAAAATATTACAATAAGACTGTTAACTAAAATCCATAAGTTACATTATTTGTAATTTTCCCAGTTGTCATCACATTCTTAACACTTTGTAAAAGAAGAACATTCTTAAAATTATATTATTAGCACAGTCATCATGGTGACTCCACCAAAATCACCATTATACAGTCCCTACATTATCCTATAGCTTTCTTTCTATTAAATCCTCAGAATACCTCTTTCAGCCCCAATCACATTTATAAATCAGTAGTGTTATTTATACCCACTACAATCTGCTACCATCAGCTCTATCCATTTCCAGACATTTACAGACAGCTTTAGTAAAAATTCTTCATACATTAAGCATCAGCTCACATTCTCAATCCAAATTCAGTTTCCTAGGAACCTATACTCTGGAGTTTATCTCCATGTCTTTACTGGTGATTTTAGTTCATATTACTGATATCATACAATATTTGTCCTTTTGTATCTGACTTATTTCATTCAGCATAATGTTATAAATGTTCATCCATTATGTCATAGCCATCTCAGTTTAATTTTTTTTTTACAACTGAATAGTATTCCATTGTATACCACATTTTGTTTATCCATTCATCAGTTGATGGACACTTGGGTTGTTTCCATATTTTAGCAACTGTGAATAATGCTGCTATGAATATTGGTGGGCAAATTTCTGTTTGTATCTTTTCTTTCAGTCTTCTAAATACATACCAAGTAATGAGATTGCTGGATCTTATGGCAGTTTTATATTTATTTTCTAGAGGAACCACCAAGCACACTTCCACAGAGATTCCACCATTCTACATTCCCACCAACAGTGAAGGAGTGTTCCTATTTTTCCACATTCTCTCCAAACCTTGTATAATTTTCTTGTTTCTGTGTTGACGGCCATTATATAAGGCAGGAAAGGATATCTTAGTCTAGTTTTGATTTGCATTTACCTAGTAGCTAAGGATGAAGAACATTTTTTTCAAGGGCTTTTTGGCCATTTGTATTTCTTCTTTGGAGAAATATCTGTTGAAGCCTTCTGCTCATTTTTAAATTGTGTTGCCTGCTTTATTTATTGTTGGATTGTATCATCCCTTTAGATAACATGTATATCATATCCTTATCATATATGTGGTTTCCAAATATTTTCTCCCAATGAGTAGGTGGCCTTTTCACCTTCTTGAAAAGTCCTTTGATGAACTAAAGTGTTTACATTTAAGGAGGTTGCATTTACCTATTTCATCTTTCATTGCTCATGCTTTGGATATAAGGTTTCAGAATCCACTGCCTATCACAAGATTTGAAGATGTTTTCCTACATTTTATTCTAGGAGGTTTAAGGTTGTAGCTTTTATATTTAGGTATGTGATCCATTTGGCATTAATTTTGTATAAGGAGTGAGATAGCGGTTCTCCTTCTTTCTTTTGGATGTGAATAACCAGTTGAACCAGCACTATTTGTTGAATTGGCTGTTCTAGCCCACATGGCTGGGCTTGGCAGCCTTATTAAAAATCGCACTGTCATAAATTCGAGGATCTCTTCTGCCCTCTTAATTCCATTCCATTGGTCAAACTATCTATCTTAATGCCAGTATAACTGTTTTTACCACTGTAGCTAAGTAATAGGCTTTAAAGTCAGGAAGTGAGACATCTCCAACTTCATTCTTCTTTTTCAAGACATTTTTGGGTATTCAGGACCTATTACACTTCCAAATAAACTTTATAATTGGTCTTTCTAATTCTGTATAAAAAGTTTTGGAAGTTATACTTGAATTGGTTTAAATCTGGAGATAACTTTGGGTAGAATTGACATTGTAACAGTATTTATTTCTCCAATCTATGAACATGGGATGTCCTTACATTTAGTTTGGTCATCTTTGATTCCCTTAACAATGTTTTGTAGTTTTCTAAATACAAGTCCTTTATGTTCTTGTGTATGTTTATTCCTAAATATTTGAATCTTTTAACATCTTTATGAATGAGTTTTGTTTCCTGACTTCCTATGCAGATTTCTCATCAGTACTGTACAGAAACACTACTTATTTTTGCATACTAATCCTGTATCTTACCAATTTGCTGAACTCATCTATTATTTCTAGTAGTTTGTTGTGGAATTTACAGGATTTTCTAGGTATTGGAGCTTGTCACCAGCAAATAGTGAAAGTTTTATTTCTTTCTTTCCTATTTGGATGTGTTATATTTCTTTATTGCCTAATTGCTCTAGTTAGAACTACTAGCACAATATTGAATAACTATAGTAGTAGTGGGCTTCCTTTTTTTGTTTCAGCTCTCAGCAGGAGGATTTTCAGTCTTTCTCCATTGAGTACAATGACAGCTGTGGGTTTATTATATATGCACTTCATTATGTTGAGAAAGTTTCCTCTATTCCTATCTTTCAGAGAGTTTTCATCAAGAAAGTGTGTTGGATTTTTGCCAAATGTCTTTTTGGCATCAGTTGAGATGATTGTGTTCTTTTTCTTCCTCAATTTAGTAACGTTAGGTATTACATTGATTGATTTTATTGTATTAAACCACCCTTGAATAGCTGGGATAAAATTCATTTCATCATGTTGTATAATTCTTTTAATGTGCTGTTAGATTCTATTAGCAATTGTTTTGTTGAGGATTTTTCCATCTATATTCATTAGACAAATTAGTCTATAATTTTCTTTGTTCCTGTTATCTTTATCTTGATTTGGAATTAGAATGATGTTCACTTCATAGAATCAGTTTGATAGCAGTCCTTCCTGTTCTATTTTCTGGAATGTTTTGGTCAAGTTTGGTATTAATTCTTCTGTGAATGGTCGTTAGAAGTCACCTGTGAAGCCATCTCTTCCTGAGCTTTCCATCTTTGGGAGATTTTTTATGACTATATCGATCTCATTACTTGCAATTAATTTGTTGAGGTCTTTTCTTTCTTCTAAGTAGGTTGTATATTTTTTTCCTAGGAATTTCTCTGTTTCATCAAAATTGTCTACTTAGTTGGCCTACAGTTGTTCATAGTATCCTCTTTAGCTCTCCTTTATTTCTGTGTGTTCTAAATAATGTCCCCCTGTTGTTTCTAATTTTATTTATTTGTATCTTCTATTTTCTTTGTCAGTCTAGCTAAGGGATTATCAATTTTGTTCATCTTTTCAAGGAACCAACTTATTATTATTTTTTGGTTCATTTTCTTTATTGATTTTGTTCTCAATTTCATTTATTTCTGCTCTAATTTTTGCTCTGATTTTCTTTTTTGATTTTGTTCTCAATTTCATTTATTTTGGCTCTAATTTTTGCTCTTTCTTTCTTCCTGCTTAATTTGGGATTAGTTTGCTTTTCTTATTCTATTTTTTGCAGACGTTCAGTTAGGTCTTTGATTTTAGCTCTTTATTCTTTTTTAATGAAACATTGAAAGCTATAAATTTCCCTCTTAGCACTGCCTTCACTGCATCCTGTATGTTTTGATATGCTTTGTGTCTCATTTTCATTTTTCTTGAGATAATTACTGGTTTATCTTGTGATTTCTCCTTTGACCAACTCATTTAAAAATGTGTTGTTTAAACTCTATATATTTGTGAGTTTTCTCTGTATCCACCTGCTGCTGATTTCCAGCTTCAATCCATTATGATCAGAAATAGTGCTTTGCATAATTTCAATCTTCTTAAATTTATTGAAACTTGTTTTGTGATCCCACATGTATTCTGTCTCAAAGAAAGATCCATGAGAATTTAAGAAAAATGTACATCCTGCTGTATTGGGATGTAATTTTCTATATATGTCTGAGAGATCTAGTTCATTGATCATATTATTCAAGTTATATTTCCTTATTGATCCTTTTTCCAGTTGTTCTGTCAAAAGAGGAGAGTTTGCAATGAAGTCTCTTCCTATTATTATAGAGACATCTATTTCTCTCTTCAGTTCTGCCAGTGTGTGCTTCATGAGTTTTGGCGCAACCTAGCTATCTGCAAAATATTTATTATTACTTTTTTGTGTGTATTGTTCCTTTTTTAATATATCATGTCATTTTTCATCTTATAACAGTTTTGTATTTAAAGTCTATTTTGTCCAATATTTTGTCCAGCTCCTTTAAATTACTATTTGCATGCAATATTTTTTTTGGGGGGGTATAGGCAAGGTTGTAAAGAGTTTTTTAAGAAATGAGAAAAGAGATAAATAAACACCCCAGATATGGGTATGCTTCAGGGTGTGATGTGTACATGGGGCCCTGCGGTAGGCCTTTTTAAGACCTTTCCTCCTCCCTTTTCCTAATATTGGGCATGGACACCACCTGCAGCTGTTTGTTGTTCTGATTTGTTGCCTTATAATCCCCACCTGTTAGCTCTGAAGGGACCAATGAGGAGGACTTTTGTTAGGGGTTATCCAGGTCTTCCCCTTGAACCCTGGAGATTTCCAAATGGGACCTTTTGCTCAGCTCTTTTTGGTTACTATTTGTTGGAATAGCTTTTTCCAACCTTTTACTTTCAGTCTATTTATGCCTTGCATGCGTAATGAGTTTCTTGTAAGCCGCCTATAGACAGTTGATTTTTTTTTTATATACCATTCTGTCACTCTGTGTCTTTTGACTGGGGAGTTCAATCCATTATCATTCAACAATATTACTGTAAAGGCATTACTCACTTCATCCATTAGAACTTCTGACTTTCCTTTGACTTATTTTTTTAATCTTTTTTTTTACCCTTACTAATATTCTAAATATCATTATTACTATTATTATTATTATTATTATAGCAATCTAATAATCTCAGTTTCTACATTTTTCCCCTTGTCTCTCTCTCTTCTCATTTCTTTTCAGGTTGCAGCACTCCCTTTAGTGTATCTTGTAATCCAGTCTCCTGGTGACAAATTCTTTTAGTTTTGTTTATCTGTGAAGACTTCAAACTCACTCTCTGGTATGAAAGACAGTTTTTCTGGATAAAGAATTATTGGCTAGAAGTATTTCTATTTCAGAAGATTTAATATATCATACCACAGCCTTCTTGCCTCGCGGTTTCTGTTTAGAAATCAGTACTTAGTCTCAGTCTTAGTTTGTGGTGAAATGTCTTTTTCTTACTGCTTTCAGAATTCACTCTTTAACTCGGTCATTTGATGATCTGTATAGTAGGTGTCTCATAATAGGTCCATTTAGATGTATTTTGTTTGGGGTGCATTATCCTTTGATATACATATCAAATTATTTGGGAAATTTTGTGTCTTTATTTCTTCAAATATTTTTTCTTCTCTTTTCCTTTGTCTTCTCCTTCTGGGACACCTATAATACATATGTTTGTGTGTTTCACATTGTCATTCATTTCCCTGAGAACATTTTCCATTTTTTCCATTCTTTTTGCATTCTGTTCTCTTATCTTTTCAAATTTAGATGCTCTGTCCTCCAACTCACTTATTCTGTCCTCAACCAATTCCAATTTGCTATTATATGCTTCCAATGTGTTTTTAGACTCTTCAATTTGTGACCTAACATATGGTCTATCTTGGAGAAAGATCCATGAACACCTGGAAAAAAAGTACATCCTGTTGTTTGGGGATTCAATGTTCTACATGTGTCTGTAAGGTCTAGTCCATTTATCATATTATTCAAGTTATGTTTCTTTATTCTTTGTCCAGTTGTTTTATCCAAAGAGGGGAGTGCTGTATTGAAGGAAAGTAAGGGCTCTTACTTTTCTTTATAAACTTTCCATTTCTCCTTTGTGTTCAACCAGTGTCTTCTTAACTGAATTTAAATACCCAGCAGGTTGCCCTCTTTATCCAGTTGCTCCCTGCTGCCCTGAGGTGATTCTGTGCCTTTAATTATCAGCTGACATTGCTCATGATGGGGCATGGTTGAGGCTGAGATTCACAACCTACCTGGGCTGAGACTTTTGCCACAGTTCCCAAGCCCTGATATCTGAGTTTTCCAATTAATGGTCAACTCCTATACTTGACTCAGCACCCCCCCCAACCCAGGTGGACAGGGTACTCTCCATGCTGTCATTAGAGAGAATGATCAGATGGATCTTTGTTCCTCTCTTTCTTATAGCACCTTTGAGATGGGAGTGCAGTAATTGTTCAAGGTGGGCAGGGTGAATCTGCCTGCCCTGTCCACAAGAAAGTGTGCACTTCCTCTCCATCCAGGGTAGTGGGCAGGATGAATCTGCTCTCACTGCCCCCAAGAGAATGTGCATTTTCTTTCCTTCCAAGATTATTGGAAACCCACATGAATCTGCCTGCTCTACCCTGAAATAGTGTTCAAACTGTACCAAATTTCCACTACTGCTGGGTGTGGGGGGTTAAACAGTGTGTTTCCAAAATGTGTGTGCTGGATCTGATACCCACCACCTGGAACACCAGTGTATTTTTCAGGCAACCTGCTTTTTCTTCTGCCAAAAGTCAATACTACACAAATGCTGTTGGCTTCTTTGTGGCTTGGGCAGGGTTAAACCTCAGCTATGTTTAAGACTGGAATCCAGCTGGCTAAAATTGCCAATCAACAGCTGTAGTTGGCCCAAGACTACTTCCCCTCCCCTGCTTTTGGGAAAGAAAGCTTCTGCTTTCAGCAAGGAAGTGGGCCAGGAGGGAACCCACCTCATCAGATGGGATGGGCAACTGCCTTTGCCAGTGGAGTAATGTGCTCACCTCCAGATGGTCATTCTCCACTTCCTGTCCTGTCCTGGGTGGTACACTGTGATCTTCTGGTCTATGGAGTCCCCAAAATGTTGATCTGGAGAGATCCTGGCTGATTATTATGGAGTCCCCAAAATGTTGATCTGGAGAGATCCTGGCTGATTATTAGTTGTCCTGTGGGATGAGATTATTGTTAGTGTATCCTACTCTGTTGCCACCCTGGAATATAAATATTAAGCCAATAACATATTGAATTCTAGGCTAAGTAAAATCTCTTTTACATCTATAGTATCAATAACAGTTATAAAAGTATTCAAATAAATTAATGATTTTATTCTTTTCATATATAGGGTCAATTAATTTTTGGACTGCTGTATCTCCAAAGAAATTTCATTCTAGTTCACAGAATTACCTATAACATCAATTTCTTTTGAATCAGTTGGTAATTAACAGTAAGTCTGATATTGTAGTTTTAATGATAAGCTTATGGTTATTATGTCAAGTAGTTCATTGACATTACTGGCTTATGGAAAAGTTCCAAAATAAGAGTATATTTCAAATATAGTATAAAATATACATGCATATTAAAATTAATTATCAAAAGAATTAATTTACAATTTGATAGCTATTTGACACAATAGGTTTAATAATTATTGTGTAGACAACAAGAAAACTCTAAACGTGTAATTACAAATGAGATATACAGTAGAAGGAGGACTGATGTGTCAATGTTTTTTTTTTATATTAGAGGATATAGAAAAAAGGCAACATTATTCTTTTAACAAGCATTTAATGAGGGTACAATGGGCCAGGGATTCTGTTATGCAATAGAAGTCAGAGTAAAGCGGTATTGTCCCTGCTTCATGACATTAACCATGGAGTCTTATCTATGGAGAAAGAATGATTATAATACAGGAAATTGTTAATGTAAAAACAACTTCAAAAAATGAATATGATTCTGGAGAGTGGGGAAAAGATAACAACTTTGGATAAGCATGTTTATGGTTAACTCTGAGTTTGAGTTGTCAGGATTATTCATTGTTCTTGGAAATTTACTATGATCAACTAGCTCCTAAGTAACACTACAGTTTTTATTTGAACATCAAATTTTACTGAGATGTTGGGTCAACCAGTCAAAATAGTGAGGGCCTAGTTACACAGGTACATATTATAAAACTGATTCATGTGCTAATCTAAAAAAATTCTTAAAATCATAGAAAAGAAGTGTTAATATTCAATGTATGTCACTTCATCAGTGACATGATTTCCACCTTGAATATTAAAATATTTCATAAAATGAAATCTCAGTGATTTCATTCAAACTTATAATAATAAGTTAACATGTTTATTTCACATTTGACATTAGTTTCTGAAGATCTTACAATTTATTGAAAGACTTTAATCAAGATTGTTTTTCAAAAATTGCAACATTAATATAGAAAAGTGTGGGTGTATGTATGCATGTATGTTTGCATATGTGCATTTATTTTGAGGGCTATACCTTACATACACAAAGTGCACAAATAATTATAAATGAAAATATGCACAGAAATATAAACAATAATTCTAGCAACCATAATCTCATATGCTTAGAATTAATAAAATATTAATTTCTTTACATTAAAAAAGCATACAAAAACAAAGCTATATTGCAAAGCATGCATTGTTTATTTTTGGCTGAATAAATATTTCATTTTCCAAGTTAAAATTTAAGTGATGTTTGAAATAATATGACATAGGATAACCTAAGATTTATTAAATATTCCATTAGCTATTCCATTTTAAATAATTTTTATTGAACTATATCATTCATACATGAACATACATAAACAATAATTGTGTAATAAAAGTTGTGAACTTACAAGACAAACATGCATAACCTTGAGCAGGTGTCCCATTCATCACCCCTCTACCAACACCTTGCACTGTTATAATACATTTGCAACAAATTATGCAAAAACATCATCAAAATATGACTACTAACTATATTCCATATTGTACATTTGGTGTATTTTTCCCTCAAACCAACCTTATTGTTAAACTAATCAATTTTATTGATACATATTAATACAGCATACAATTTATCCAAAGTGTACAATCAGTGATATTTGGTATAATCACATAGTTGTGCATTCAAAACTTTAATCACTATTAAAGTATTTTCATTATTTCAATAATAATAATAATAAAACAAAAAAACATAAAAACAAACAAGAAAATTCCTCACCTCTCAATCTCTCTGTTTCACCTGCTGAACATAGCGGCTATTCTTGCACAATTTTTTATTTGTTCATTAAGCAGTTTTATTGAGATATATTCACATGACATATGATCTCTCTAAAGTGTATAGGCAATGGCTTTCTTTTCAGCTGTTAAAAAGACCTTTATTATAAAATTATAAAATAAATAGAAAAATAGATTTAAAGAAATTATAAATGTCAAAAGAGAGTGTAAGGTCAAGTTAGATTGAATATTAGCAATTATAAGAAATAGATACTATAATGACAAACATTTATAAATGTAAATAATAATTCTAATGTAATAGAAATTAAATATAATATAATCCTAATTTTTATATTGCAAATCTAACTATTAGACATAATAATTTCTAAGAATGAGATAAATTATTGAATTAATTATTTAATTCCCATTTAAGCCATAATTCTTTCTGGATAATCAAATTCCTATTTTGGAATTCTTTACATCTTATTGGAATGAATTACTGCAGATAACAATATGCCAACTCATAATTTTATGAGCCAGAAAAACTCAAAATCTTTTTCAACAGTAGTCATACTAAATCATTTTTGATCCAGATGGATTATTTTTATTAATCAGTATGCATAAGAAAGGGTTAAAGAAAAATGAAGTATCCAAAAATATATCTTTTCTCCAGTTCCCCTCAATTAAAAGCAAGTGTTTCTTTTGTATGAAGAAATTTACAGAACACTGATCATAGCTAAACTTTTCTAGTTGCAATAAATAATTATTGTTCATATATTATAATATTGCTATTTTACATTTATCTGGATTACTTCAGTTCTTTTTTTGGTTGCTATTTTCATGGACTAACTTTTTCCAACCTTTCACTTTTAACTTGGTTCTGTCCTTACATATGTGATGGGTCTCTTGTTGACAACTTATAGACAGCACAAAATGTTTTATACATTCTATCAGTCTACGTCTTTTGATTGAGGAGTTCAATCCATTAGCATTCTTGTTATTACTGTAAAGGCATTACTTTGTCTATTTTTTCATTTGTTTTTTTGTTGTAATAACATTCTAATATGGCTTCTTACCCTTTAGTTTACTTTCCAAATAATTTTCATTTCTAATCTCTTCTCCAAATCTCTCATCCTTAGCTTTTCTACTTTTCAGGCTGCAACACCCACGTTAGTATCTCTATTTTTTAAATTTATTGAAGTATATCACTGATACATAAACATACATAAAAAATGAGTGTATACTAATAGTTGTGAACTTACAAAACAAACATATATAACATCATAAAAGTGTCTCCTAGAAATAGCACATTTCAATTTTTATCATCTTAATCTTAATGAAATTATATCAGAGAATAACTCGAGTTCCAAGTCTCATCATGTATTCAAAAAGTATTATTGAGCAACTGGTACATGACAAGAAGTGTTTTAGGTATTGGTGAGAAGCAGTGAACAAAACCAACACCTCTCATCATGAAGTTTAATTTCTGTTGAGTAAGTCAATACAAATTAAAGGCACAGAAGATAATTTTTTCACCTCCTAGAAAGTGAAAAGTGATTTACAATAAGTGAAGAACAGAATAAGGAGAATCAAGAAATACTGTGTGGGAGAAGAACATTGTGATTTAATGGTTCATCAGTAGGTTTCATCGAGAAGAAAATATTTGAGCAAAACTGTCACAAGGAAGAATATGGAATCAATTTTCAGATTACAGGAATCAGCAGCACACTTAATATTTTACATATGATTAGTTAACTCAAACATATAAGTGCTCATCTTGTAAATCATGCCCACATCAAAGCTGGTTGGCATTCCTTTGACTTGATTCTGAAATATGGATTTCTAGTTATTATGCAGCTATATGTAAATAAGTCTGGGTTTAAAAGTATTTTTTCTTCCTTTTGTATTCATCATTTATTAAATTTTTCTTTTGGTTAAGTGTGGGGAATTTGAAATGGGGTTTGAGAATCACAATTTCAGCAGTGACTTCATCGTCTTGGGATTGTTCTCCTCTTCCCAAACAAGTCTGGTTTTCTTTTCCTTTATATTTATCATTTTATTTATGGCAATAATGAAAAATACAATCATGATCCTCCTCATCCGCAGGAACTTGCATCTCCACACACCTATGTATTTACTGCTTAGCCATCTCTCTTTTATGGATATCTTGCATATTTCCAACATTGTTCCCAAAACGATAGCTGAATTTCTATCAGGCAGGAAAATGATTTCGTTTACAGGTTGCATCTTCCAGGTATTTCTGTACCTCACCCTGTTGGGTGGTGAGTGCCTCCTCCTGGCCGCGATGACCACTATGTAGTCATCTGTCACTCACTACACTGCCCAATTCTTATGAATGAGCAAGTCAGCATTCTCATGGTCGGAGGGTCCTGGCTTGTTGGGACCATCAACTCCACATTTCACACAATTTATGTACTGTGTTTCCCCTTCTGTGGTTCAAAAGCCATTGATCACTTTTTCTGTGAAGTTCCAGTCATGTTGAAGTTGTCTTGTGTAGACATATCACACTATGAAGAAGGAGTTGATGTAAGTGGTATTATCTTCCTACTCATCCCTTTCTCCATGATATCTGCTTCATATGTCCAAGTTCTTATAATTATCCTGCAAATGAAATAATCAGAGTCATGGAAAAAGTCATTTTCTACCTTTTTCTTCCACATGATTGCCATCATAATGTACTTTGGGCCATTTATTTTCACATATATGAGACCTAAATCCTACCACACCCCAGGTCAAGATAAGTTCTTAGTATATAGTATAATATATAGTATAATATAAGATATATAGTATAGTATAATTCTATACTATATTCACACCTACACTCAACCCTCTAGTCTACAGTTTTAGGAACAAAGATGTTTTGCTATCAATGAAAAACATGTTCAAGTAACTTTCAACATAAAAAGTGAATATGAAAAAAGCTTCTAATGGGTGTTCTATTTATTTACATTCCAATATTTGGAGGGAATCCATTATTAGATTCACCTGAGAAGGAAAGAAGTATTTTGCTCATGACTTGACTGCAAATTTAATATTTCCATGTGTGGAAAAATGGGGATTTCCAAAACATTGACATATAAAGTTATCCTTTGTGTTGGTTTTGTACATGAACACATATGAAAATGCATTGTACCTTCTGTAATCCTTAAGGGAGTACAAGATGACCCAAGGTGATTAACTCCTTTCATCAAAAAATGCAAGAATTGGTAATAATTATTCTTTAAATTAAAATCAGCCATGTCCATTATAGAAGAAACATATATACATATAATATTTTTATTTTAATTAAATGAATTACAATACTTTAAAATCTTACAGTCAAAGAGTTAATAAAAATCTATAATCACCTTTTGGAATTTCCAATATTCATTACCTGATTTGTTTTGGCATTTTTTTAAATGATGTGAGTAGTTTATGCTTATATTAGATAAATGTAATATAAATATATAATAAATATATACATATAATATGCATATAATTATATATAGTATATAAACATTTACATGTTTATATACTATTAACCAACATTTAGTTGGGTTAAGATCAAGTTATTGTTTCTTTTTGAGTAGCAAGAATATAATATTTTATTAGACTATTCTGCAAAATATGTCAAGTTTCAAATACAAATACATGTTTGTATACTCAAACCCTCTTATTAGTTTGTCATGAAATATATCACAAAGAAAAAAATAAATATTTATCTTCAGAAACTATATATTCATTTAATAGGAAAATCAAGAAAATATTTTGAGATAAATGTTCAAGTTAGTTTTATTATATTAAGTTGAAAATATATGTTGAATTAAATAAATAATTTATATGCTTAACATAATATATGAAAATATTAAATCAACTTTAATGAGTTAAAACCATTTCTGTGACTTTCTAAATTAGAAATTTTAAAACAGTAAAAATATTATGCAATAAGAAAAATTTTGTGAATTAACAACATAATATAGCATATATGGTCATATGGAATCTGCTATGAATCTAAAACATCAACTTAGCAATATATTTATAGAACATTGAAAAGGTTATTATATTTTTTCCAAATATATTCTTCCTAGTGTTAATGATTTAAAATAATATTTAAAATTTGTTATACCTATAATTTATTGCATGGCAGGTTGGTTTTTGCATAGATACTTCAGTATTAATTTGGGTCCTCCTAAGAAAGAGAATCTACAGGTTTTACACACTTTTGTGTGTAATGTAAATATTATAGCATATATTTTATGACATGCTATTTATTATAGGAATAGGCTTACATAACTATGGGGATGGACAAGTCCACAAGCGAGGATTACTAATCAATGTTTTTAATGAATTTCCTAGGAAGAGTTTGCTGACTGAAGAAGAAGGGGACATTTTTCCCTCTGACTGTTCAAATCATCAGTTCTTCCTTTAAGATTCTGAAAAGTTGGATGAGACTTTTCTCATTTTTGAAGACAGTCTCTTTAGTTGACTGTAGACATTATTAGCCATAGATGAAATCAACTAATTGATGATATATAGCTGTGAAATTTCCTCACATTAACAATGAGGCCCATGCTTGCTTGACCAAACAAATGGACACCATATGAGGGACAAGTTGACAATGAACTTAATCACCATAGTTATCTATTGTTATTTTGACATACAATTAAAATAAACTTATTTTATGACATAAAGGATTTATTAATTTTTTTAGATTTCATAATGGTTTTGTGATGATGTTTAAAATAATCTTAAATAGTTAAATGTTTTCCCAACTTCCAAAACTGTGCTTTTGAGTCTCTCCATACAACAGTCAGAGAGATAATCTTAAGTTCTTATTCACATTGATATCTACCTGTGTTCAAATCCTTCTAGTGACTTTTGAATAAATACAGTTATTCAGGCCTTCATGATGAGCCATTGGATCCATGCATCACCTCATTCATAGCACATACTCCTGTCCTAAATTTATGAAGCTAAGCTTGTTTATCCTCATTGCTTCAGGCACTTTGTTCTGTACCCCACTACTCTCTTTCTACACAAATTCTTATTGACTTGCTTCCTCAATTTATTCCAAACTCTCCCCAAATATCCTGGTGAAGTCAGGCCTTTTCTGGACAAGCAATTTAGCATAGTAGCTTCATAACAATATATCACATTGCCTTGTTTGTTTTTATTTTGTAAGCTTTAGAATTACTTAACAATTTATTATTTATCTGTAGAAACATTTTGTGTGTATGTTTTCCCCTTCAGTATGTAAGATTCTGACAGGCAGATATATGTCTTTATGTTTTCCTTATGTAAATGTATGGTTAAAAATATAGAATTAACTTAGCTACTTTTAGTTTCTATTTTCTTGTATCACATTTATAAATGAATGATATTCATAAGTGAGATTTTCCCAAATATCGTGCTTTGAAATATTAAAAAATATGCTAATAACTTTTCTTTTAAAATTTAAAAAGTAACTACAATATGCCAAGGAGTATTTTACATATTTTTGTACTAAAATATTTACTCCTTCTACAGACAGTATCTATTATCATTATTGTATTTATTACAACTACCATATCCATTATATAAGTGAGCAGAGAGATCTTTTTCTCAGTCATACAGATATAATTATAAGGTTACTATTAATCCCTCAGTTATATTATGTTCCATATTCTCCAATTTTGAAGTATACATCATAACATAAGAAGACAAATTATTTTAAATGTTAAGATAAGCGTAATATGATAGCTAACAGCCTGATTGGCTTTGAAGTATAGCATATTATAATATATTTATCTTCCTAGTTTAGTTATTTTCTATTCAGTATATTTATATTTCTTTGAGTTCATTTTGATAATGTGTATCTATGACTAGACTTGCACACACTCACTCATAAGCATACATTCACTCATCTACAAATAGGTCTGCTCTAAGATTTCATGAGCTAAATTATAATGCTTACATTAAGAAACATCTCAATAATTTATGAGATAAAGTTAATGGTTGAAAAAACTAAAGTCCATCCAATATAACTTCTATATTCTATGGTGTTCCAATAAAAACCACAAAAGGATTGCAGAGAAAACAAGTTGATTTTAATAATCTTGAACTTATGAAAAAGCCAGTTCTAATATTAGGTCTATATACAATCTTCATGTCCATGAGAAAATATCCATCATGTCCCTTCCTATAAAACAACATGGTACTCTAACAAGAGAAACAAAATGGAGTCCTTTTTTGATTGAGATAGATACATGTTTGTGAGGAAAATATTGTGTTACTTTAGAATGTGATTTCTGACACCTATACCTCTGGAAATGCCAGCTTGTTTAAGGTGGAAAATCTTGAGAATGTTACCTAATCTCTCTGCTTCTAATATACATGTTTAATAATTAAATGAGATAATAAAAGTAATATGCTTAAAATATTGCATGGTATTTAAAATGAAGAATAACATATTGCTCTCATTATATTTATAAATAAAACAATAAATTAGCTGTATCTAATTTTAAAAATAAACTTGCATATTAAATTTAAGGTAAAGGAAATTTCTTTGGTTACTAATTGAAATTTAATAAACTTATTTAAAGATAAGTAACTGGTGCATCTGATTATGGTTAATTTTAAGAAATTTGTAGATGAAGTGTGTAAACTGGGGCATTTAAAAGGCTGTTTCCAAGAAACCATTATTTATTAGAAACTTAAATTGATATTAATATCAAAAAGTAAATTGTAACAAGGAAAACTGTCATCAGTTACCTCAATCTGCCTATTAAAGTGGTGATAACATGGGGCAGGCTTCAAGGGAGCATGTTAGTGCACACCCTGTCATAGTAACTATGAACAAGATTCATCATTACTTGCAACAACATTGAGAGCTTGACGTACTGGCCTGTCTTCCCTTATTAGGCACTGCCTATCCTCTCAAAAGACTCAGGCCTTTCTATTTGTGAACATAGTGGACTCCCCAGGATGGGAATCCAACACCTTCCCACTCATCGTGTGGGTCTCCACCCACTGACACAACCCAGTATGACAAGATGAACACTCACATACTCCCTAGAAGCCTGCCCCAGGTGTGCCCTGACACACATGCCCCCCCCCACACCCAATACCCTAAACCAATAACCCTCCACTGCCATACTTGCCAAAAGAACATTCCCAACATTGTAGTTTCCACCACATACTTGCAACTTACCAGAGGTCACCTGCTTCCTCCACAAACAATCCCCCCTGTTCAATAGACAGACCAACACAACCATCCCACCTTACCCCCTCATATTCCAGCACTGGCAAAGAAAATAGCATCACTGCACGGCTGTCATGCCCAACCACTGCACAAATGCACCCTTTCACTTTATCATATATTTTGCCCATATTGGCATTGGCTCACAATCTTAGTCTCCCTTTCTGTCTCCTGCAAATGTAGCTTCCAGATTCTAGCTCTGCGAGTCTGCTCAATTTGCTTAATTCATATAAGGGAGGTCATGTAATATTTGTCCTTCAGTGCCTGGCCTGCTTCACTCAATATAAGGTCTCCAAGATTCATGCATGTTAACCCAATTGTTTACACTGCATTCCATCTTACAACTGAGTAATATTCCATTGTATGTTTATACCACAATTTGTTTATCCATTCATCTGTTGATGGATATTTCAATTATTTCCAACTTTTGGCAATCGTGAATAATGCTGATATGAACATTGGTGAGCATATACCTGTTCATGTCCCTGCTTTCAATTCTTCTGGGTGTATACCTAGAAGTGGAATTGCTGGCTCATATGGTAGTTCTATATTTTGCTTCCTGAGGAAATGCCAAACTCTCCTCCACAATGGCTGCACCATTCTACAGTTCCACCAGTAGTGAGTAAGAGTTCCCTTTCCTCCACATCCTCTCCAACACTTGTGGTCCTTTTCTTTAACAGCCTCCAGTCTAATGTGTGTAAGATGATATCTCATTATAACTTTAATTTGCATTTCCCTAATAGCTAGTGTTGTTGAGCATCTTTTCATGTGCTTTTTAGACATTTGTGTTTCTTCTTTGGAAAAGTGTTTATTCAAGTTCTTGCCCATTTTTTAAATGGGTTGTTTTTCTTCTTTTTGAGGTGTAGTATTTCTTTATATATGCTGGATATTAGGCTCCTATCAGATATATGGTTAACAAATATTTTCTCCCATTGAGTAGGCTACCTTTTCACTTTCTTGACAAACTCCTTTGAGATGCAAAAGGTTTTAATTTTCAGGAGGTCCCATTTATCTTTTTCCTTTCATTGCTCATGTTTTGGGTGTAAATTTTATGAAACCATTTCCTAATAAATGATCCTGTAGATTCTTCCCTACATTTTCTTCCAAGATCTTTATGATTTTGTTTCTTATATTTAGATCTTTGATCAATCTTGAGTTAATTTTTGTATAAGGTATGAGATGGTGTTCCTCTCTCATTTGTTTGGATATGGATATCCAGTTCTCCAAGCAACATTTTTTGAAGAGGCCATTTTCTCCCAATTGAATGTGCTTGGTGGCCTTGTTGAACATTTGTTGGCTGTATATGCAAGGGTCTATATCAGAACTCTCAACTCTGTTCCAGTGGTCAGTATTTCTGTCCTTGTTTCAATGCCATGCACTTTTCACCACTGTAGCTTTTTAGTAGGTTTTAAAGTCAGGTATTGTGATTCCTCTGATTTCATTTTTATTTTTCAATATGTCTTTGGCTTTTAGGAGCCTCTTGCCCTTCCAAATAAAATTCATAGTTAACTTTTCCCATTCAGTAAAAAATGTAGTGGTAATTTTTATTGTGATTGCATTAAATTTGTAACTAATTTTTGGTAAGATAGACATCTTAATGATGTTTAGTCTTCTTATCCATGAACAGGAAATATTCTTTGATTTATTTAGGTCTTCTTTGATTTCGTTTAACAGTGTTGTCTAGATTTCTGCATATAAGATTTTTACATAACTTCCTTCCAGTGTGAGACATGACTCCCAGGGATGAGCCTCCCTTGCACCGAAGGATTACTACCAAGCAACCGTTAGCAATGCAAATGGAAAAATAATTTGACAAAAATGGGGAAAATATAAAGACAAATGAGTTTATAAGGCTAAGAGACTTCAAGTGAGTCAGGCCCTGATCCTCAACAGAGTTGCAACACCTACTCTCTAGTTCATTGGACTCACCCAGGACAATTAACAAAGAGGTGATGATGGACAATCACCATATGAAGGAACGGAGAGGGTCTACAACTGCAAGCAAGAGAGTCCCATCCATTGGCTGCATGGGACTGAAGAACTTCACAATTAGAGGTGGAGTGGGCCTCATCATCCCAGTTTCCTCAGGATTTGGGAATAAACTATGGGCTAGAGTGGACTTGCTGATATTTGAAGCCTCTTTTGTGGGGGGCTTCGTGGGGTTCGCGGGTAAGAACGACGCGGCTCTGCAGAGAAGACCACGGAGACTAGGCTGATGATGCAAGTCAATCAGGCTTTATTAGCGCTGAAGCCAAGTCCGCTTAAGCCAAGTCCGCTGCACTGGGGAAGTGCAACAATATTTATAGAGCATAGCGGGGCATGGAGGTTGCTGATAGGTGGGCGTAGGGGTGGCGGGAATATTGTGGCACGAACGGGGAGGAGGGTAAGGATTGGTGGGTTTAGAGATGGCTAGCGGTAGGGATTGGTGGTCTAGGCGTGGGCTTTCTAGAGTTCTAGGAAGAAGGCTAGCTGTGGACTTCCTAGAAGAGGGCTGGGTGTTGACTTCCTAGAAGAAGGCCAGCTGTTGACTTCTTAGAAGAAGGCTAGGTGCTGTTTATCTCAGCCCTAGCAGCCATGTCACGGGGGGTTGGGAGGGGGCAGCCTGTTAGAGTTGATAGGGTGCCGGGGGGAGCAGGCAGCCTGTTAGAGTTGATAGGGTGCTGGGGGGAGCAGGTGAGATGTTTTCCTACATCAGATATTCAACTATAGACTTATTGTGATTCTAGTAATGGAAAAACTTATATCATTGATGTGGTGGCAGTGGTCACTGGAGGTACTGAGGTCAGGGAGAGGGAAAACAGTATGGGGGCATTTTCAGGACATCAGAGTCATCCTGAATGACATTACAGTAACAGATACAGTCCATTATATACCTTGGCATAAACTACAGAATTGTGAGGGAAAGAGTGTAAACTGCAATGTAAACTATAATCCATACCTTGGGGCAATGCTCCAAAATGTTTTCATCAATTGCAATGAATGTGCTACACTAATGAAGGAAGTTGTTAATGTGGGTAAATATGGACAGTGTGGGGAGTGGGGCATATGGGAATCCTCCATATTTTTTATGTGACATTTATGTGATCTAAATATCTTTTTAAAAATTAAAAAAAAATACTCAGAACAGTTCCTGTCACATGGTAAATGTTCAATAAATGTTACCTCATTAAAAAAAAAGATATGTCATTAGCTAAATTTATTTCTAGATCGTTAATTATTTTAGTTGCTATTGTAAATGGGATTTTTTTCTTGATTTCCTCCTCATATTGCTCATTATTGTTATATAGAAAGGCTACTGATGTTTGCACATTAATTTTATAACCTACCGCTATACTATGGAACTCATTTATAAGCTCTAGAAGCTATGTTGTAGATTTCTCAAGACTTTCAATATATAGGGTCATGTCATCTGCAAATGGAGAAATTTTTAATCCTTCCTTTCCAACTTGGATGTTTTATATGTATTTTTCTTGCCTAAGTGCTCAAGCAATTACTTCTAACACAATGTTAAATAAGAGTGATGAAAGTGGACATCCTTTTTTGTTCCATATCTTAGATGAAAGCTTTTAGGATTTCACCATTGAATATAATGTTTGCTGTGGCTTCTTCATATATACCCTATATTATGTTCAGGAAGTTTCCTTCTATTCCTATCTTTTGAAGTGTTTTTTTTATCATGAAAGGGTGCTGTATTTTGTCAAATGCATTTCTGCATCTATAGAAATGATCATGTGATTTTTTTTTCTTTTATTTGTTTATGGGGTGTATTACATTGATTGATTTTCTTATGTTGTATCATTCTTGCATACCAGGGATGAAACCCACTTGGTCATGGTGTACAATTCGTTTTACATCTTGTTGGATATGATTAGCAACACTTTGTTGAGGATTTTTGCATCTAGATTCATTAGAGAGACTGGTCTATGGTTTTCCTTTCCTGTGGCATCTTTGTGTGTCTTTGCTCTAAAGGTGATATTGGCATCACAGAATGAGTTTGGCAATTTTGCTTCTACTTTTTGGAAGAGTTTAAGGAGGATTGGTGTCAGTTTCTTCAAAATGTTTGTTAGAATTCACCTGTGAAGCTGTCTGGTCATGAGCTTTTCATTGTTGGGGTTTTTTTGATGAAAAATTCTAACTCGTTATTTGTGATTAGTCTGTTGAGTTCATCAATTTCTTCTTTTGTTAATGTAGGCTGCTTTTTGTGTTCTAGATATTTCCCTGTTTCCTCTAAATTATCCATATTGTAGGCATACAATTTTTCAAATTATCCACTTATGGTACTCTTTATTTCTGTGAGGTCAGTGCTGATATCCCCTTCTTCATTTCTTATTTTATGTGTTTGCATCTTCTTTCTTTTTTTCTTTACTGGTCTAGCTAATAGTTTGGCAATTTTATTAATTTTCTCAAAGAACTAGCTTTTGATTTTGTTTATGTTTTCTAGTGCTTTCTTGTTTTCGATTTAATTTAGCTTTACTCGAAACTTTTTTAGTTACCTCTTTCTAATTGTTTTAGGGTTAGTTTGCTGTTCTTTTTCTAATTTCTCCAGGAGTGCAGCCAGGTCTTTTACTTTACTCTTTCTTCATGTTTAATATAGGCATTTTAGGACTATGAATTTCCTTCTCAGTACAGCTTTTGCTGCATCTCATAGGTTTTGATATGTTGTGTTGTCATTTTCATTCATTTCAAGGTATTTACTTCTTTCTTTTGTATATTTCTAGTTGACCCACTGTTTGTTAAGGAGCGTGCTGTTTAACTTCCTTATCTTTGTACCTAATCTGATTCTCTGCCTCTTGTTGATTTCCAGCTTCATTCTGCTGTGGTCAGAGATTTTATTTGTATAATTTTAATCTTTCTGAATTCAGTGAGAGTTGTTCCGTGGCCTAGCATGTGGTCTATCCTGGATGATGATCCATTTGCACTCAAAAAAATGTATTTACTGCTGTATTTGTGTGCAAAGTTCTGTATATGTGTATTAGGTCCAGATCCTCTAATGTATTATACAAGGACATTTTTTCTTTATTGATTCTCTGTTGAGATGTTTTGTGTAATGGTGATAATGGTATACTAAAGCCCCCCCACTATGATTGTAGAGGCATCTATTTCACCACTTAGTTTCTCCAGTGTTTGCCTCATGTATTTTGAGGCATCCAGGTTAGGTGCATAAATGTATATTATTTTTCTTTCTTCTTGATTGATTATCTTTATATTAATATATAGTGTCCTTCTTAGTCTCTTACAATAGTTTGCATTTAAAGTATATTTTGTGTAATATTATTTTACCAACTAACTCTCTTTTTTGGTTATTTGTTTGCATGTAAATTTGTTTTCCAACCATTCACTTTCACCTTCCTTGCATCTCTTGTTCTGAGATGAGTTTCTTGTAGACAGCATATAGATAGGTCATATTTTCTTATCCAATCTGCCCATCTGTGTCTCTTGAATGGAGATTTTGATCCATTAACATTCAGTGTTACTACTGTCAAAAAATTACTTTTATTGACCATATTTTCTTTAGTTTTATGTATGCCATATGTTGTCTTTATTTCCTTTTTTATCTTTTAATTTTTCTTACACTCTTCTCCAGCTCTCTTTC